>VZUI01087521.1:0-117803 GCA_013401135.1 Cettia cetti | reverse complement strand
AAAAAAAAAAAAAAAAAAAAAAAAAAAAAAAAAGCTCATTAACCTTACTCTACCTAGCCTAGACTGGGTAGGACATTTTTCCCCTTCTGACATCACAGTTTATAAGGTTCTTAATTCAGGATGGATAAGGAACTTTTACTGTTAATTATGTTACAAGTACAGTCATGTTCAAAGTAAATTAGTCACTACAATTTATTGAAGGATGTGCAATAGAATAAAAAGCAATTTTTTCTGAGTTCAGGTCCTTATATATTCAACTCATTCAAGCTACCCAATAATTACAACCATTTTTACAGTCAATAGAATCTCATTCCATAATTAATTTACTCAGTAATTGGGGGGAAGGGGTAACTGTTTTCTTGTTGATATAAATCTCTGCTGTATGAAGTCATATTTGATTTTCAGCTGAAGATTTTCAATAGTGTACATTTTTTCTTTAAGCATATGCTTACATTGCTGTTTTACTTCGTAGTATTGGCTTTAAGGTCCATACGTAGGAAGCAACTAATTATTAAATAGAACAAAGAGAAGGAAGGTGAATATTACGATAACACAAATTTTTAGCACAGACAAGAACCCAACTTTAAAATTAATTTGTGATTGAAAATTGCATCTTGCTGAATCCTGAACCTAAGTTAACCAAAACAAAAATCATTGAAACATAATTCCTTATGACCTCAGGCTAAAAGTCCTACTGAACAGCAGACAGGAGTATTTTGCTCAACTGGAGATAACTTAATTGCTCAGAAATCTACTGAGAGAGAGCGAAAGCACATTTCTCCTCCTGAAGAGGGAAACTTTTACAATTCCAAAGTGTTATTTCCTAGCACAACGTATTTAAGGAACTCAGCAGAATCTGAGGAAGAGACAGGCACAAGCAGAAGGCCTTGTACTGCACCACAAACATCATTAAAGGAACCAATTACTTAAATGAATCCAAAAATTAATCACACATTTGTTTTTCCAATTCCATTCTGACCTGTGTGCTTCATTCACCATGGAATCATAGCATGAACACTCCTTGTAACAAGTGAACACCTAAAGATGACCAAAATTAAAGCAGTCTTCACTACTTTCTTTTTATTACATTTATGAATGTCACCTATAAGCATTTGGGACAGGAGATGAAAAATTACTCTCTTATACTTTCAATATTTCCAAGGGTTACATGCTGATATTTTTTTTTTTTCAAGATTGTCCCTAGAGAAAAATGTTAGAAGCTCATCCCTCTCAAGTGTACAATACCATGAAAATGTCACAAAGATCTTTTGAAGTTGTTTTTGGTTTTTTTTCAGAAGAAGAAAACAATTTGATTCTATTTTTTTATTGTATTCCATTGTACTGTAAAGCTCTGTCAGTCAATTATAATGGAAACAATTAGGATGCCAAATGGAGGATTATCTTGTCCTGACTATGATCTCTACAAGCATCATAAGTAAAGGAAGATTGTAAAACCAAAGATACTGTTTTCTTTCAAAGACCCCAACATCATTTAGAAAGGAAAATAAAACAAAACAAAAAGATTTTGAAAGACATTTTTACATCTAACTCTTAAATTATATAAGTTTTCTCTTACAAATTAAATTTTATGTTGTGTAACACAGCATTTTACAATTTTGCAAGAACAACCCAATTATTTACAAAAGCAAGAGAGCACATGAAGCCTGCATTTTTTAAGCTAATGCATTTAGTTCATTGTAATCTGAAAGCATCTGGAGGGAGCACTTTTGTATTATAGGAAATTTATTCTAGATTTGTTGGGATTGCAAAAAGCTTTGTGCTGTTTATAAATATTTAGCTCTTGACAATGATTACTGGCCTTTACCTAATGTGCTCTGAGGACACAAGGCTTCAAAGTGCATGTTATCATGCTGGAGTACAGGTGGTTGGAAAACTGAAAAACAATACAATGCTTGAATTTTGTTCCAGTCATCCCAGGATGATAAACATGCAACAGTGGTGCAGTATTACAGTCCTACAAATATTTTTTTTTTAATTTTCTCCAAATCAGAAAGAGACCTAAAATATTATAATTAGTAAAAAAAAGGAAAAAATCATGATGGGTACCTTCTGTACTACATCTATTTCTTTCTGACAGCCTTTTAAAGCAAACACAAATTCCTATACTTTGATATAGCACTTCAGAGTAAGACTTGGTCTAAAATGAGATTTTCATGTAGCATTCTGGCATAAATAGCCAGTGTGATGCATCAAGAATATTCTGAAAGTGCAACTTTGGTAATTATGAACACAAAGAGTGAGCTGTGGTAAATTGCTGTGATTCTTGCAAGATGAATATATATCCTTGCAAAATAGTTTAGGGCAATTATCTTTGAAGCAAATAGAAGATTCTACACTTTATATTTTTTTAACCAATTTGATTTAAAACTCTATGCTATGGTACAGAAACATTATAGATTATAAATTCCTGCAGAGAAGAGTTTGGAAAATCACCAGAAATATTTAAGCTAATGTATGTTCTATGTACCTATAGAAGTAGAGTAATACTGAATAACAATACTAAAGTATGTAATACAAGGGTTCAAGAAAACTGTAAAAAAAAAAGAGTTTTACTTCAGTTGACTCAATCTTCCATTAATTTTGGAAGAAGGAACATAGTGGTATAAACTATGCAAAATATGAACAGTTAAAAATAATTAATACAGTCTAAAAGAATATAATTTTAGTGGTATATATTCTTAAATGTAATATTGAAGAAAGTAAAAAAAATGTGTAAGTCTCTACTTCTGAAAAAACTGTCTTTCAGTCAGGTCAATATTTGCAGACCAGAATAGATTATAACCACTTGCTTCATCTCCTGCCTACAGTCATAACTGAAGAATAAAGGTATTCATTTTATTTTTTTTTCTTAAATCATTTGTAGGGTTACTAAGCATCAAATGGTGTACTCTGGGAAAAAGGCCAAAAAAGTTTTACTTCCCACATGAACAATTATGGCATCCAAATTCTGAGGCAAATACAGCATGATTATGCAATTCCTGTATAATTAATGAGACATATCTCCTAGTTTCTATGCACAGAAAGGTGGGTGCACTGAAGAAGAACTCAAGAAACAAAAAAAAAAAGAAACAATGGGCAGTTTAGAAATCCATTTCAGTCTAGGAGTGAATAACTTCCTTAATATTCTGTGATACTGAGCATATTAAAACCAATTAAACACATCAGAATGTTGCAAAAGTCACCTCAGAGTAAGCACGACAAGTATTTTTTATGGTAGAAGAGTGTATTTCAAACATTTTTTAGTGTAGTCTGCAAGCCACATGAAAATTACAGTGTATTTCCATTACACAGAAAGAGACAAAATGTGGACAGTTAGCACTTATGCCTACAGAACAAATTTATGAAACAGCCCTTTTACAGAAAATCCCGATTTAGACCTGTGATTAAAATAAAATTTATCAGAAAATTAATTTCCCACCCAGCAATACATATCCCAGTCTTGAAGAGGTGTCTTCTGTCCTCATACCTAAAGAGCTTCAACCTTGGCCTGAGCAAGTGACTCTTTCAGCAATAAGCTGCATCAGCTATATACAGAATCATCAGGCAGCCATTAGAGTGACAGCAGACTTCCCTGTAGCATGAAATTCATGCAACTGTATGCAGATGCACATATATGAGTGCTACTTATATGAATTATACACAGACAGACAAGTATCTATATACATATCCATTGACACAGTTTCCTTCCGGCCACTTTCCAGATGACACTCAGGAGAAGCTGCAGAAGCACCTTGGGCATGTGGTCACCAGGGTCATCCTCCAGTCCCCTGGCAGTGGCCATCATGCTGCAGATCCCTCAGCCTTCACCTCCTACCCACAAGGCTTTGACACCAAGAGGTGCCTGATGCCCAGGGCTGCGGCTGTCCTGGTGTCACTGAGCTGCCCCACTCCAGTCTGGGGTGATGGGAGGACCGTGCCTGCCAGGTCCTCCCCTGTCCCTAGGTTAGGTGTATGCCCTAACTATTCCTGGAGAAGTTAAAAATTCAGCACATCCATTTAATAGCTATAATTAGAAATAGTCAGCTTCCTGAACGCCATTTCCCCCCTTCACACTACTGGTTCCACAGGTCACCACAGCTCCTCAACAAAGAGTTTGAAATAAACATATTTATGAATGACAGCAAGGTAATGGCAGAATCATTGCTTGGAATCTAAGCCCATTGGATACTAGTGTTTCTGTACCCTGCAATTCTCAAAAAACCAAAACAAAGCTTTTGGGGTTTTTTTAACTACCATAGCATCCATCAAGTCTCAAGTCAGTCTGAAATACTCTCATTAAAAAAAAAAAAAAACAAAACAAAACAAAACAAAACAACCCAAAACCAAACCAACAACAACAAAAAACCATGGCATATTGTGGGAACTCTGGAATTCCAACAATATATCTAAACAATGAAACTGGAGCTTGACTAAATGTTATTCCTTTCAAAAGAAAGAAGAAAATACTAATACTCAGTGGATATTAAATACAGGCAGGAAAGTAGGAAAGGAAAGCAGTGTCAAAGGAAGTGGTAAGGGGAACAAATCCCTTGATTTTAAGGGGTTTTAATGACATACTTTAGGGATAGGCTCCATGCTCCTGATTTCAAGTTTTAAAGACTAACTGTCATGAGAAAAGCAGTTGTCAACATAAGTTCCAATTCACCAGCACTGTGCAAAAAGGAATGTGCTGACTTAGGCTTCCTCTTTTCACTCTTCTGCATACATACAGCTACTTTTTTGTAGCTGTTCTCATGTTTAGTAATTGAACATGTCTTCTTTCGACAAGCTGTGAATGAACAATGGGAAAAGGCTTTCTAATATCGATGATTAATTTAGCTGCTCACACAATGAAGTTATTCTTTCCCTCACTCACACTGACATAATTGATTTATACCAGTGGAATAAGCACAAATACATGGCTTTGTTTCATCTAACTGTAAGAGACTTAAAGATCACAATTGCTTCAAACACTGTCAAGGCCACAGAAGGAACTTACCATAAGACAAGGAACCACTAGCAGGAACCTGAGATAAGCACAGAAAAGAGGAGCTTACAACAGGGACATACTAATTCCAGACCTAGCCCAGGTGAGGTCTTGTTAACAAATTCTGGTTAACACATCTGGACAAAGGGCAGTGGCAGACTGTGAGAAAGGAAACACTGTTTATCTCAAGCTATGGGAACACCTGTAACCACCCCATGGACACCTGGAATGTGGACTGTATAAAGGTGGTATCTCCAGAAGAAAACTCTGGGACCACAACCACTTTGAAGACCACAGTGAAGAAAGGGCAATGGAATGCAGTTGGATACATTGGGTAGTGCTATCTTCTGCTTAATCTCTCTCTCCTCCTCTGCCTCTTTCTTATGTCTATTTCTCTACCTCACATTTATTAAGTAAAACCTGTACTACTGACTTCAACATATAGTCTTGTTTGCACCTTAGTTTGGGCAGATGCCTCCCTCAATAGCAAAATTCTAACAAAACCACCACTTTTAAAGTCCTTCAAGATCATTTTCTTCTGCTCCTTGGTTTACTTCATCAGGAGGTAATTCCAGAACTCACCAACTATTCTCCATCAGATTACATGTACTGTAAGTCTACAGTCAGAAGAATATTTAGTCTTTCTTTAAATCATGGCAAAAGCACACTGAGAAGGTCACAGTAAGAATCAGGGATTTATGCTCAGGGCTTTCATTTACAAAACTGCATGGTCATATTCTAAAGGAATATTTAATAGAGAAGCAAAATTTTACAAAATTTCTTGAAAGTGACTCAGTCTACAGCTGTAGCGAAGCTTTACAGACGCTGCAACCCACACCAGCTGTAACATTGATGAAGTAATAGGACTATCTTTAGAAAATCATGCTTTAGATTAGAATTTATTAATTCATATAAAAATTCTATTAAAATCTTAGCTTGATCTGCATTACATTTCCCTCCCTATCCTAATTAATCCATTTTAGTAAGTGAAAGAATTTGGACTTACAACAATGTACATTTTTCCTTCAGTTCACCTTCAAGAAACCTATTGAAAATTTTTGGTCATATTTAAAGAGGATGTATAAATATAAACCCCACATTTTTTTCTGTAATCTTATAGAGAGACAAAAGTTTAAGAATGATGGCAGTTACATTATGAGCAATACTTTGCTCTGGATAGAAAGCCCATACTTTAAATGCCACATCTTTAAATATATGTCTAAGACAGTGCATTAAGACATTATTACACTATAATTAAACCAGTACAGACTGAGACTTTTATTGTCACTTCAGCCACTTATTGGCATGTTTTGTTATCTGGTAAAATCTCCATTATGTTTAAAAATTATGAATCACTTCCTAGTTTAACAGTTATAACATTGTGTTACAGCAATATCTTTTTCAGTATCTGCTACCTGCTTCTGGCTTTCTGGATTTAAGGGTTACAAAAAGATTCATACTTTTCTATGAAGTCTCACAAAATGAAGGAAGATTGGCCTTATGTTGCTGTGAAAGTGAGCATGATATGTATTGTGAGTGCTGTGATTTCCCCATTTTCTGAGCAAACGTAAAACCCTTACAATGAAATATGCTTTTTTAACACATTCCTTGATTGATACCATGAAAGAGGAAAAAGCAAAAAAAAAGAAGATAGTGTTTAAACTCCCCAGTGGAAAAATAAGTTTGGGGCCCTATAGCTAATTTTTTACAAACAGATAAAATATGTCTAAAATAAAATTAAGGTTCCATTGCATGGAACTACTTTAAGCATAATACCTAGAGAGACCTATGAAAAACAGAAAGTCTCAAGGATTCTCAAATTGGGGTTTACAGTAAAAACTTGGAGAAATAGATGGCTGTCCAGCAACACATTAAAAAAAGAAAAAAATAAAAACATCCATAAAAAACACAAAAGGGATACTTTCCTAATCAAGTTTTTTTTTGTTGTTGTTTTTTTTTCTGTAACTGCTTGTTTTTTACCCTAGTCTGGACTTTCTGTCTAACTGAAAGAAATATCTCTTCCCAAGGAATGCAGGAGACTTGCAGGGCTCATTGTCATGTGAAAAGGGAAGATTTCCTCAACCTTAGAGTGAAGAGATTTCCTTAACCCTTAGCATTTGGTTGGTCTGCCAGTGCCCCCGGAAATGAGACTCTCGTACCTGACCAGTGCGTCAGTGCCCCCTTAGGGGAACCCTTCACTGAGCAGTGCTGCTGGCCTGGAGGGCACTTTGGCTGATTTATTCAGGGACACACACTAACAGCACAAGGGTGGCCTCTCAGCAGGTCTTCCCACTTCATGACCCCCGAGCAGGTCTTACACTTTGTTTGAGAATGTTACTTGTTGCCAAGAGCTGCCAGCACCCCTGAAAGACTCACACCAACAGTTTACAGGATAACATTCTGTATTAATATAAAATTGTGACAGGTTAAAGTTAGAGGATTTCTGGGGAGAGTATCTGACTGCAAAAATGTGTTCAAAACGAAATACAGAGAAGGTCTCACCATCAGTAAAAATATGGAGCACACACAATATGTGTGTTCCTATGGGGGAGAAAACAGGTTCAGCCTATTACAATTAGGCTATAACAAACCAAGTCTAATGAAGGAGAACAATTTTGCCACAGTTGTAGGCTCATCAGCAGGACATCTCTTAACTCCCTTGGTGAACAGGTGCTATGTGGTTTATCAGCTGCAAAAACTCGTACCATTAAGTTCCCCTCCCTACAAGAATTTCTACAGAGGCTGGCCGCTGTATTTCCACTCTGTTCCACCCTCTGTTCCATCCTCCCCACCCCTTTAGCAAGTGCTTATACTTGCAGATTGTGTGTATGGGGAATCATTGTCAGATAGGCTTCAAGAATTTCAACTCCTTTCATTCAGGGAGAAGAAGCTTCATTTTACCCTACAGTTTCCCATTCTCTTATTTTACACCTAATCATCTCACCACACTCAGTAAGGACATTCTGGTCAAACTAAAGAGCGAGAAGGAAATGCACACGTCATGTTACCTGGGATGCATATCCTTTGATGAATATAGGGACAATTCCCAGATGGGTAAGGATGATGTTATAAAAGCAAAAGTGCAGCTGGAGCTGAATTTGCTTAGGAATGCAAAGAACAGTAAGAAAAGTATTTACAGGCATGTTGGTCAGAAAAGGAAGATTGAAGAAAATGCACTCTCCTTGCCATAAGACGGCAGAGCTGGTGACAATCAACATGGAAGAGGTACTCATCAATATATTTTGTCTCAGTTTTCAACGGTAATTTCTCTTCCTGCATCCCTCAAGTACTAAAACTCAAGAGAGGGAGTGGGGGAATGAAGTGTCTTTGATCACAGGATAAGATCAGGTTTGAGACCACCTGAAGAAACTGAAAATAAAGTTCTTGGGACCCAACAATATGCATCCCAGAGTCCTGAGGGAAACAGATGGTGTAGTTTGCCAAGCCATTTTCTGTGATATTTAAAAGCCATGGTAACCAGACAAAGTCCTCAGTGAATGGAAAAAGGCAAATGTTTCACCCATTTTTAAAAAAGGTGGAAAGGAGGACCCTGGGAACCACCTCATTTTGTACAGTAACATCATGAAGCATATCTTCCTGCAGGACATGTCAGAACATAAGAAAGACAGTTTCACCAAGAGCAGATCATCCCTGACTAATCTAGTGACTTTCTGTGACAGAGTGATGGGGTGAACAGCAGAGGACTAGGCATGAGCTACAGTTATCATTAACCTAGTCTTCTGTAAGGCCCTTGATATGGGCCACCACAGCATTATTCCCCCTGTATTGGAGTGATGGGTTTGAAGGATGGACAGTTAGGAAACTAGCTGGATGGCATCTAGAGAGTTACAGTCCAGATGGGAGCCAGTAACAGGTGGTGTTCTTTGAAGGCCTGTCCTGGGATCAATACTGCTTAATATCTTTATTAATGGCATAGACAAAGAGATTGATTGTACCCCTGGCAAGTTTACAGATGACACCAAAGCTGAGGGGTGCAGTTGATCCACTTGAGGGATGGGACATCATTCAAAAGGACCTTGAAATCTTGAGGAGTGGGCCCATGAAAAACTCATGAAATTTAGGAAAGCCAAGTGCAAGTTCCTGGACTTGTATTGGGGCTGCTCCAGTATCCCTAGATACAGGGGAGTGACTGGATTGAGAGCAGGCCAGTGGAGAAGAGTTGGAACTACTGAAAGACAAAATAGTGGATGTAAGCTGCTAATGTGCAAGTGAAACCCAGAAAGCCAACTGTATCCCACTACACATAAAAAGAAACATGGCCAGCTGGTCAAATGAGATAATTTGAAAAATTAAATGGTTCAAATAAATGAAATAACTAAATTATTTTAGGGAATATTGCCTGAAAAAAAATACAAAAACTAAACCAAACCAAAAACCCAAAGAAAAAAACTTGTCATTTTAACATATTGTGGTTTTTTTTGGTTTTTTTTGTTCTTTTTCCCCCAGGGAAGACCAAAAAGTAACATTTCTAGCCTACATAGTCATATTTGTAAGGAGGCAAAAAAAAAAAAAAAAACCAAACCAACTTTATAGATGCCTATGCATCTAGATATCACAGGTTTTAGCTGCCTACCTAAGAAGAATGCAAGTTGCATGCTGAATCACAACATATTGGTCCTTTAAAAGTAGTTCTCTAACTGTCACATTATATACACATATATCCAAACAGAAATCAGGGAGAAAACTGTATATGCAAGCAAAAGTTACCTTCATGGAGAAACGTATCCAAACTGTGATTTGAAAGACTATTTGGGTACACAGAAAGCTATTGTTTTGTCACTTCTCTCTCAAATACATACTTTTGTCACAATACTGTTTCAAGAAGTTAACTTGGCATTCCTCTATTTTAACTAATTTTTAAAATTGTTTTTTATGCATGTTTACTTGACAAAACTAACCTGAAATTTCTCTTCAAAAGAGAAATATATTTACTCATGCATGCACACACACGTGCACATAGATACAGAAGTCTGACCAACTGCAGCTGTAAGTTATCTGAACTGAGCCAGGTCCTCCTTGCCTTTGTCACTGAAGTTTACTAATCTGAAAGCTATTGACTATTTCCTTACCTCTGGAGATACTCACTCAATCCTGAATGACACCAAGAATTGCCAGATCTGTAACAAAATTTAAGTTAAAAGGTTACTTTGGCCAAACCCAGAAAATCCACTCTTACACAAGTAAGATCAGCAATGAAAGAAGGAGGCATGAGACTCATGGGCTGGAATGATGTACATGAAAAGAGGAATATAGTGAAGAACACTTAACCTCTTTCAAAGCTTCAAGTTTTAAAAAAGCATATAAAGAAGACAGAATATACTATATTTTTTGTCTCAATACAGAAGATTCATTGTGATTTTCCCCCCCATTAAGAATATTTGTTTGAAGTAAAAAATTCATGGTTTCTCTCCAGCCAGGAAAAGGGGAGTTTTTGCAGTCTAATATCTCTCAACAGTTTTCCACTTGACAATGTATGTCTGCTCTGGACAAAAACAATTCTGTCCAAAAGTTTGCTGTCTCTACAGCTGCTCAGAAGACTTTTAGACTTATAGTAAGACTTATAGTTAGAATTATAGTAAGAGAGCAATATAGCAATATCAAAGTGGTGAAGCTGCAGTCTTCCTTAAAGTAACTGCATGGTGCTCTCACAGTAAACACTAAAACAGTAAATACCAGAATGTCTGAAACAAAAAAGCTGGAAATAAATAACAGCTTGTAAATATTTGACTACTGGACTTACACACCTTTATTTCCAAAACTTTTGGGCAAAAAATGGGTACAGAACTACTAATTTATGATCTCAAAAAAGTGAAATTCCAGAAAATTTCTAATTTTGTTTTTATAAAGAAAAAAAAATATATATGAAAGAACCATACTAAATGGTTGATTAAAGATGGTAATTTACATTCCTTCTACATGTTTCTTTACTTACCAGACTTTGATTAAAAATGCTACTTTTCATCTTAGTAAGTTGGAATGCTTTAATATACTCATGGTCTCAAAAAAAAAAAAAAAAAAAAAAAAAAAAGCATAACCACATTGAAAAATTATTGATGCTGAAGGAAGAAAGTTGGGTACCATTTGACCTGGGAAAATTCCTACTACTATATATGTTTTAATCTACTTTACCTTCTTCTTCTTACAAACCAGACAATGGGTAATAAACTTTAAAAATGAGACATCTTTAGAAGTATTTGATAAAAGAAGTATTCCTGTAGCCCTGCCTTTTATTGATTCATTATTTTTTAATCACAGATTGCTCAAGGGAGTCCATGGACTTTGGCCTTCAATCTTTAACAAAATGTATGGAATTTACTTTGTGAGACCTCATCTTAAACTATGGGTATTCTTCAAGTGATATGGTGTGCAAATTACTTACGTTTCTAGGAAGAGCACATTGTGACTCACCTCTCAGTTAATTTCTTAAGGTCTCAAAACAGAGAAAGCAAATACATTTCTTGGAAGGAAAAGTTTCCTTCCTCCTTTCCAATCTTTGAGAGATTGGCATATCCACTGCTGTGCCATTATCATAACATTGCATGACCCTTTCAAGATACTAACATAGCCATGTTTCTTAAAAGACTTTGACTGAACTTTATAATTTCTGATCATTTCAACCATCAGACAAAGTACATTTGTAAATCTGACAGAAGTATCTGTAGCTCTATGAAAATAAGGCTTCAATTCATAGGAAGTTCTTTAGGATTTGTACCAATCTGATAATATAACATCCATTCAAATAATTGATTTAATGATATTTGCCTAGAGCATCACTCTCCTGACAAGTCTACAATATGATGAAAACAACATGTTCTAACCCATCCTTTCCCTAGCATAAAATGAAAGCCTTTTGGGACAATTACTTTCCTGCGAGATAATTCTCAGATATTCTAAGCCTTCTGGGTTAACAGCAGCTAATTACGTGCAGGTTCCCAAGAAACCCACATTTTTTGATCCCAGCAATAATTACAGCATAGTGATTAAAAGAAGAAACTATGTCCTGTAAACTCCCTCAAGTTGATATATTAAAAAACCCCAGACATGCCAGATTTACACATTTGGAAGACTAAGACGAATCCATATAATTGTCACATGTAATTATGCAAAAGTGTAATAGAATTAGTATATCACATTAGTCCTGAAGATTCCCCTTTTTTAACACAATTATTAATTTACCTAACATGGTCCAGAAAAATAAAAGAAATATATCAAAAATTACAACCCAAATATTACTATCATCAAGATTTTACATGGAGCTATATGAAAAGATAAATTTTAAAAGGGACAAATGTAGTTACATACAAATAGATTAACTTTTTGTTACAGTATAATTTAAAATGTCTTATCCACGGAAAAATATATTTTGGGTTTTAGCCCATTGATAAAGCTTAAAAAACAATAAAAAACTAATCCTTACTCTAAAGAGAAAAAGACAAGATTTCCTTAATTTCAGAAACTCCATACTAGTACATATCTGCTAAGTATTCTAATGTTCAGCAGTACACAGTAGAATTATCAGCTACTCAACAGTCTTTTTGGTTGAAGTTACAAGTTGGCACTTCACACTCATTTCACAGCACAATATATTCTGTGTTACTTTTCACCTCATGAAGTGTTTGCAGAGCTAAATCAGAGTCAGACAACATCACACCTGTACATTACTTTTATTTTACACAGATAAAGGACTTCAGAAAATACAAGCCAATGAAATATCAGATATGTTGGGCCCAATAGTGTGTTTTTCTAGAATACTTTTCCACACTTCTGGATATAGATTTAATCTAGGCCACACACCACAGAGGAATACCCCAAGCATAAAAGGGTTGTTGTCAACAGAACTATGGCTACATCTTTGCCCCTGTTTTTTCCAATCTTACCTCCACATGAGGAAAAGGCAAGTATGGCTTTTCTTCTTTACTTCACTGCAGATACATCAAGATGACAAATAAGAATTTATCTGATTTTTACCTTGATTATGGTTACCACCACAAGATCTTAAGAACTTGAAGGATCTGAAAGATTTCTGGGTAATAAAAAAGTACAATTTATATGCAAGACTGCCAGTTTGAACAGCAACAGGGAATCAGCATGGAGCTGGAAATTATTGTGATTTGCTGGTTTATATCAGCTATGGTAAAAAAAACAAAAAATAGAGGAAATAAATTTGAATTGCATGGAAGATAGAAATATAAAAAACTTGTTGCAAGTAATTTCTGTTACAGGACATTGACCTTTAAAAAAGCTATAATTTCAAATTACTCAATATTCTTACTCTACAGCTGTGGGCAATTATGTTCACTGCAGATAATAAGAAGTACTAATGGTCAACAATGTGTACCGAGCATAGCAGAGTGTATTTGTGTAATATGGAGGAATGCAATTCAGTAGTCTTACTTTATAAGATTAATAAATAAGATTGGAACAATTTAAATATGATAGAATGGAGTATTTCAAGAATCTGTGCACATGCAGCAGTTTCAACAGTACTCATTTTGTGCATATTATTGCAAATAATGGTTAAAAATGCGTTTTATTAGAATGGACAGAGGAGTTAAAACTGAATAATATACAGCAAAGCATGAAGTAGGTACAAAAACACCTCTGAGATTTTACTCAACACCAAGGAGAACAAGGAGGATGGGAAGTTGGTGTCATGAAACAGCAGCATCATGAACTACACTTCTTGATCATGATATGTGATGTGATATGATGTATTGCAGTTTGATATATTATAATATATAGCACAAAATAATAAAATACAATTTAATAAACAATAAAGAAAAGTGCAATTCAAAAGGCAAACAACCTTTATAAGGCAAAAGCAATCCTTTATAAAATAATTTCAGCTGCATTAAAGTGTAGAAAACAAGTCAATTAACTAAGTCATATACGTAAATGTGAAGATTTTCCTTTAAAAAGATGAAGACATCTCCAATAATTTCTGTGAGAGCTGACATTCTGTCAGATGGTCTTACATTCTATACACAATAAAGTTTTGAATTTTGTTTATATTTTTGATCATAACTAAATAAACCATACCAGAACATAAAATATCATTTTTCACTTTGTGAACTGACAAAGTTAGAACAAAAAATTATGTGTCCAGACGGTACTTTTAAATATGATCTATGAACACTAATGTTTTCTGTTTGAGTTTGTTGGGTTTTTTTAATCTCACTAAAATGTAAACAAAATCTTTAGTATCCAAAGACTAATTATATTTGCAGACGGGAAAACTGAACAGTATTGCAGATTCACTGTAACACATTCAGTTCCTCAAAGTTAATTAAAAAACCCAAAACCAAAACTAAATTACAGGCATTAAGGTTCTGCTAATTCTGACTTTAGAGAACATAATATATACTTTCAGCAAAACTTCATAACATGTTAACAGATAAATTAGAAACTTATAAGTCAGATAAAGTGTCTTCTGAGTTGATGACTTCTTCATAGAATTATCTGTAAATTCACCTATTTAACCCATTATTATCTTTGCCTATTAGAGAAGTTCAGTCCAAGTTCAATCTCTACAGCCTGACAGGAACCAATTATACTTTCTTTTGAAGATCTCTTTATTAAGTGAAAGTTAACAAATCCAATACATTCAAAATTTAAACATTTTATTACCATTTTTGTCTAAACTCTAAAGGAAAAATTACTAGATTTGGAGTAATTGAGATTTAAATTTTGTGAGAAGGTAAAAGGTGAAAGTAATTAATGTTCTCATCATATTTGCATATATGAAAGCAGTTCAATTTTCATCACCTGAATAAATAATTTTGTCCTTATCAATAAGTATGTAAAAAAACAATCCCCCTCCTAGAAAATGCTAAGTAAAATACAAATTGGGCTTTCCTGTGCCTAACAAATTGCCCACATTAATGTTTTGTTTTTCTGAAAAAGGTGGTTGTTTTTTTTTTTAATAAGATAGCTTTGTAGCTCCCCTTTTGTAATGATCACTTATTTTCACAGCTGTGAAACAGTAGTGTTGGAAGAGGCCCTAAGGTTCAATTAGTTCATCTCTTGTCTTGGGGAATGTTTTATCATTAGAGCTGTCATTCTGGGCAGGTGACTATTTAATTCATTCTTTAAAAATCTTTGCAAGGGAGGATGAAACCCCCTTTACAGTCTATTTCAGAGTGGTGCTATCACTTAAGAAGAAATCTTTCTAAATAGCAGATCTAAATCTTGCTCCTTGCAGTTTAAACCCCCTAGCTGCTGTCTCATTCTTTGTAGGCAAGGAAAATAGGTTATACCTCATGCCTGTTTGCAAGACTATGAGGTATTAAATTTTTAGTTTCTTCCCCCTGGGACTTATGATTCTAGTTGTCTTCATCTGTCATACTCCCTGCATCTTAGATAGCTTTCTCTTTCATGAGCTCCTGCTAAATATAGTTCTAACACACCAAACCAGTTCTAAACACTTATATTTGTCTATAAATGTATGTTTAAACATGCTTATGATTTGTGGTTTAAGTACATGTGATTTGTAAACTCAGGTTACTTCACAGATCTTATTGGAATTTATGCTGCCTCTAAAGCATCAGAGGAGATCTCCATTTGGATAATTTTGTAAAAGCATGAACATGCAAGGGAAAATCAAAACATTTAAGTTAGAGAGTTCTTTTCTTTACTCCCTTTTTTCTCTTCAAGCAAGGTGTGGGCTGCTGTGTGGGCCCACCTGTGGAGAAGCCAAGGCTGCCCAGTGCTTCACACAGCTTATCCAGTTGGCTTCAGCAGCCCCACCACATAGATGACAGAACAAACTGAAAAATAGGTCAACGATGTAACATTTAAATTTATATTTAGAAATAAATCCAATCCATTAAAGCTATTGGCAAGTTGTAGTGTGCGGAAGGACACATCTTGACCCTACCTCCTCTTGGAATTTCTATCAGCTGAACAACTCTGTAACAAGGAGTGGTAGCTATATTTGTTCTTTTCTATATATTTTCTTTTTCTCTTTCTTCTCCATCTTTTATTTTCCTATTATTGGAGTTCTGAGTAACTTATAATTGGATGGGCTTGCACCTTGCTAAATTGAATGGGCTAAGTTAATGCTTTGTGAAATGTTTTCATTGAATGCTACTCCAACTTTTGCCAAATTCTCTGATTTTCTGAAGTTGCCAGTAATGGTTCTTTTGTTGTTGCTGTTTTGACCTCTTGAGAATATCCTGTCACTATTTCTCTTGTGTGTCTAACTCAGAGTTGAGAAAAAAAAAAGTAAGCCCCTTAAAGGAACTAATTGAGAAAGTTTTTGGGGACTTACCACTTCTTTGGTTCAAAGATACATTTGTGCTGTCTAGCCAAATAGACTTCATCTCCTCCAAGAAGCTGTTAACCTTCAAAGAGAACCCCATACACACAGATCCTGATATCAACAGCACTGTATAAACAATTATTAAAGTGCAGAATTTGTCAATTTATTCAGGGCATTCCACCTTACAAGCAGAATTGAGGAGAACATCACTTGGCCCTTCCATGTATTTTGAGTACTGCATGTCTGCTGTTTGATGCTTTCCAAATCACCCTGGCATGAGTAGCTGGGGTGACATGAGCTTAGATAATCACTTCACAACACCCAGAATATGAGGAAGTAGGAAACATTCCTAGATGACAAATCAGGTATAGCAAGCAGGGGCCTCCAATAATTTTTAATAGTCTCCTAATACTGTTCTTTCCAGCTTCCTACTAGAGGCCCTGTGTATCTCAGACACAGCTCCCAGAGACGTTCTATTTAATGACACTCCAAGCTTCTCTCCAACCCTCTCCAACTTAATCCATTCTGTAACTGCAAGTCACAGGGTGGGACAACGACATGCCTCCTGTTACATTGGCTTCCAGCCTCAATCTTGATGGTAGTTTCCACTTTCCAACTTTACAGAAGCAGGCCCCTCTGTTGCAGGGAAAAGTTCAGGTTCTTGAAGCTGCAAGGTCTTAGAGTAAATCCAATTGTAGTTTCTCTGTTGCTCTGCACCTCTCTGTTGCTGCATGGTATAATAACCTACTTCCCACAGCTCTTTCATTGTAGCTTCTCAAGAAATATATGCCTCCTGCAGACTAGAAGACCATGCATCCAGGCATCAGCAGCAAGTCTTATGCAATTCCTACCACCTGAGGCTTGAAGAGCTCATGTTGCTTCTGAAACTCTGAGTTCCAAATTCTAACTGGAAAGGGAAAGTGTCATCAGCAGTGCCCATGAACTGTTCCCTGAGGTATAATATCACCATATCTCAGGGTATGAGTGCTGAAAACAGAAAATTTGTAAGTTCTTCTGCTCTCCTCCTCATACTCTTCTGCACAAACTGATGTGTTTCAAAAGCTGTGCTATAGACCTGGCTCTTAGATAGATTTCTCCATATAATGGGTTAAAAGGGGGAGGTTTCTCCATAAGCATGTGTTAAAAGGATGTTTGAGCATTCCTAAAGTCTGCAGGTCCCTAAGGCTTCAGGCACACCACGGTCAAGGACAGCTGTGAGATGCTGTTACAAGCTGCTTGAGCTACCCTTACCTTTAGTTTTACTTAGACGTACAACACTGTCAAGTCCCTAAGTGTCACATCTACATGTCTTTTAGATATGTCCGGAGATGCTGACTTAGCCACTTCCCTGGGCAGCCTGGTCCAACTCTTGAAAACCCTTCCTGTGAAGAAATACTTCCTAATACCTAATATAAACCTCCTCTGATGCAACTTGAGGTAATTTCCTTCTCTCTTATTACTTGTGTCAAGAGGCCAATACTCACCTTGCTATACCCTCCTTTAAGGTAGTTGTAGAGACCTTTAAGCTCTCTCTTCGAGCCTCCATTTCTCTAGACTATACAACCCCCATTCCTTCGGCCACTTCTAAGCAGGAGGATTCAAGAGACTTCTCACATTCTTCCAAGGGTTCCCAGGACTTCACAGATACCAGAACAAGTACCCAGAAGATGAAGATGATCTCAAGATGATCAAGAAGATTCCAGAGTTAGCTGGGGAAACTGGCACATCAACTGGGTGTCTCAGAAATCGGCTCTGTATCAAAAGTATGCACTTTTGAAGGACCAAAGCTTGGGACAACACCCAAGGACTGTGACACACTGATTGTGTAAAACATCCTGTGCATAATTTCCAGTATTAAGAGTATTATCTTTCTTCCCTAGTACAGATTAAAAATATATACTGCTTCCAGGTTTGGTAAAGGAACATTCATATTTCTGTGTAATATTAATATAAAAGCAAAAAATATATTAGTACCTTGAGGGATATCAAGGTATTAATAACACAGGCCTGTGTCCTGTGTTTTTTCATGACATAGAGAAAGAGACTACAAATGGAAATGAAAATAATTCTATTTCAAGGTAAAATAATGCCTTTCTGAGAACTTAATTATCAGAAAAACAGGTATTCCTATTGCAGCTCTCAATCTGCCAAAAAGTTACTCCTTAGTTTGTGCACTTTATAGATCGGCAGGGAAAAGGACCACAGTCCTCCCCAATAATTAAAATACAACTTAGAATTCTCAAGAAACTTACACATGTCTGTATCTAAGGCTTTCTGTGCACCTTGATACAGACTTACATAACTACCTTTAAAAACTCTTTAGTCTCTACATGTCTCAATTATGCATGTCTGTAGGATGTAAGAATTTCTCAGAAGAAAGATGCAGTTATGGTAATAGCAAATGTGAGGATGTTCAACAGCAATAACTTTTTACATAGAAAGCTGAAATATTTCAGTGGCAGGATGAGTGACTTGCCTAAAAATTGTTACGTTACCACCGTTCTCCCTGTTATAGAGAATATGCTGTTCTGCAAACCCCAGCTATTTTCTGTGGCTTATTTAAGTAAGATACAATAAGATATTCTTTAGGCATTTTGCTTTTTCTTTCCCCAGATCTGACATTGTGAGAGAAAATAACATAATGCACATTTAAATTAATGCAGTACAAAATAGAGCAATTTAATATTTGATATGCAAAATTCAAGAAAGCATCTAATAGCTAAAATTGAATGCAGCCCAATTAGTTTTTTAATTTCCCTGTTTTCAACCTATAAAACTCTTTCTGCTTTTTCCAAAAAACAGCAAAACCAGTAAATTGGAAAAAAAAATGCCCCAAACCTTTGTGTAGGACAAGGATAAAAGGGATAATTACTTAATTATTTTTCTGGATTTTGTTTTTCCTAAATCATTTGCTGTCTAATAATGCTGAGAAAGAACAAGACCAAAAGAAATACTACCATTTCACAGTAAATCTTTTTATATACCTACAAGCAGTGTCTGTGGTTACACACATGGCAATTCATCAGCAGTTTTTCCTAGGAACTCTAATGGAGAAGGTTCATGCCATCAACTTTGCCACGAAGCACCTAAACAGCAGGTGGGTGGAAAGCTGAGAAATACCACCAGTGATACCTCTGCCTCAAGGCTAGAGGAAAACCTTAAGTTACAGAATATTTGCAAAATTTTTCAAAGCTAGGTCTCCATTTAGATATCCATTGTATCAGAAAACAGCATTTTGGACTTACCAACTTTCACACACTGTATTTAATAGTAATACAGATGGAACAGTGTCAAAGTGCCAAAATTAGTTTTTCCTACCACTTTCATTTCTGTATCTTATTAGCTATTTTACATCCTTCAATGTGGGGCTCAAGGAATAGTGCAATTTGTAACTGTGGAACATATGATGTATGACAGTACAAAGTTACAGAATTTGATAGATATGTCTTTCTATTTTTGGTTTTGTGTTGCATTTCAGACATTGTAAATGGATGTGAAAAATAGATATCAAGCAATGATGGGAAACAGTCATTGACAGCCTCCTGCAACATCACATTACAACACAAGATGAAAAAGCTGATGAAGTCTGCCAGGAGCTGCCGTGGAACTGACATTAGAAACCTATGATGGTCTTACTCATTAGCCTGGTTTTCCCTGTCCTCAAAACTATTGGCAATTGTGTCACATACGTGAAATGAGATTTCAACAATTTCATAAAATACTCAGTCTGGAGAACCATCTTAGCATGCAAATTTCTTCCCTTTTATATTGCAAGAGAGGCCTAGACACTGCGTGACTTCTTAGAACTTGAACTCCTTGCTTCAATAGGGGTGAGGCCAGACTTTTGGAACCTACCATTATGCAACTCTATTACTAAGATTTAATTCACTAAAATAGAATTGAAATTTTGGCTGTCTTTGAGATTATACCACTTACAGCAAAATGTCACTATATTAACATCAGAATGGCTGGACTTGAATAATTCAAAAATATAAATAAATTTCTCAAGATGAAAACATTTTCTCACCACAGACAGGGGCAGCATGACTAAGTTTATACAGAATATCAGACACTGAAAAACCTTAAGGAAATACAATGCCACAAAAAGCAATATCAGCATTTCTAAATGAGGATTTTAGGTATATGACTTTCAAGAGTCCTGCGTTGATATTAATGAAGCTATCCCTTTGCAATATAATTAACACCTATGAAATTTTTTTTAACTGTTTTATAGAATCTATGCATATTTCAGAATATGTGGTGTAACATTTCTATACTAGAATACAAAACATTCGTTTGTGGACAGACTAGATGTTTGCTCCTTCCCACGACTAAACCTAAATAAACCTAATTAAGCTTATTCTGCTTGATCTAAAAATGTACAGGATAAATGGATAGCAGAAATAAATAATAGAAAACATATTCCTCAGTCTTATATGAGAAACATTTTGGAGTTCCAGAAAACAATTTTACAACACACACAAGAAATAACTGAAATAAAAGCTCTTCTAGAAATCTCTGTAACATACCTGAAATGTGCAAAGAAAAATTAGCTAATCCTGAAAATTCAGAAAATTCATTACCCTTGTTAGAGAAACCATTTTGAATCTATCAACTCAGAGTAATCTCAAGGAAAGGAGGACAAGAGTAGAATTTAGTATGTATCAAATTATTTGATTTACCATCTACCACACAATACAGACAAAATAGGTAAAAAATAAGATTTACACAAAGCACACGTCAAAAGGTAAGGCTACAAAAGAAAGATTCTCTTACTTTTCCTGTAAATAACCCATTCAGAGCTCCTTCTTTAGGCAATTTAAAGAAAATAAGTTATATAAATAAAAAGAACATATTATTTGCAATATTATTTTAATGCAACCATACTATAAATCAATTTAAGCCTTCAAGCAAGCCTCTGACATCTCTTTTGTTCATTGCAACAGAATTAGAAAATAACACACACCTTGATTATGATCTTTATGTGACTGTAAATCAGGAGCCATTGAAATCAATTGATAAACTGTGCACATGTTGTAAACGGAGTGATGCACTTCACTTGTAAGACAGAAGCAACAGTATGCTTTATTAAAGCAGTGAGTTAATGCAAAAATCAATGTTAAATTCAACAGTGGTTTAATTAGATTTGATGGCATAGCACACATGATTATGTACTGCAAAGGGGACAAGGTCAGATAATGCTCTCAGGGAGACCCTTCCATTGAGTGATGAGGTACAGAAGGACCCTCCAGGAATTCCAGACTGCTTCTCAGAGAGGAGTCTAGGTGCTTCCTAATCCTAGTCCTAGATTTAGTCAATGGTTTATATCTAAAGGGTTACATGTACACAATTAATATTTTATATCACTGAGATAAGATTTCAAAGTTTAGCACATTATCAATCACTTACTAAGAACCTGCTGTGGCAAGGAATTTTTCAACCCTAAGGAGTAACCTGGACAGCTGTCCCTACTCAAGGGGAGATCCCAGAATGCAGCCCCTGCTGTGCAGGAGAGCTCATGTGCCCTGAGCGGTGTGCTACTTATGGAGTGAGAGGATTGGTTTAATAAGGATGTCTACGTGTCAGCGAGGCATCTGGATCACTGTTTCAAACAGCCTTGGCTAACATGTTGTCATCCCTCCCCAAAGTCCATTGTGAGGTGGATGCAGCCATCACAACTCCTGCTGGCAGCTGTGGATTAAGTGAGGGAAGGGTGGGGGGAAGCATACTGTCACAGCACGAGTTTGTTCCAGTCTTCATTTACAATAAAGGGTAAAAATCAATTGATCAAACCTTTTTTTTTCTGTGCAGGATAGCTAATCTTTTCCTGTGGTTTATATAATGTGTTTTTTTGTTCTCCTCAGTCATATGTTAGGTTACGCAATTAAAAAAAAAAAGAAATATTTTCACAGCATCAAGCTTGAAACTGAGACCTGAAATAGATTATTTTCTTTAAGGAATCTATAGCCAAGACAGAAGCATTTACACTAATTTGTATTTAATTAAAAAGAATAAAGAAAGGAAAAGAAAGAACTTTATATTCTTCAAAACAGCAAAGGTTCACGTAATGACATGTATATACTCTGTGCAGCGAAAATAATCTCCGTGTTCACCCACAAGAGCAAATACTTCCAGGATTCACAACCCAGAGTAAAGGTGGAAGTACCCTGATGTGCTCAGACCCTGATTATCTTTTTATCACAAAACAAAGCAGCCCAAACGTTGCTTTAAGATGCATTTGGTGACAAGGACTCCAGCAGAGGTGTAGTTGTGTATGGAAATTATGGGAGCTAATGTCCACGTCAAGCCTCCTAAAATTGTGAAGATGTTGCCAAAGAAAATCTCTCCTTTAACAGGCATGAGGAAGTGTCAGACCAAGTTGAAGCACCTTTTTTGTGCAGCACTCACCCAAATCCCTTAATCTATATGCGTAAAAATATTTTAAAAACCCCTAAAAAACAGGATTACCTGTTGCGTAGTCATAGCAATATTTAGTGTCAGTCAGGAAGAGGTACTTGCGTCATGGAAAAGGAGAAAATCTTTGCCAAACTTTCTTGAAGGATTTCGATTTCTCACTGAATTGTCTCAAATGGAAGCGCAAATCTGAATATACTTGTGCAAGAATTTAAATTCTTTTCAGCAAAGCAGTAGATAAAGCAACTCTGTTGAGTTACACCAGATACTAAGAAGATTATAGAAGTGGAAAGTACAATTATTAAATTTGTAGTCAAATAATTCAAACCTTTCATATAGCTCTGAAACTCACTGCAGAGATGTACTGCAATTGCAAGGCTATGTAAAAGCTGTAAGCTGCTAGGAGACATCTCTTTGTCTAGAAGTTTGGGAGACTTCAGTCAGCATACATCTACATCCATATATTTGTTTTGATATTTCAGTTACCATGGGACAGGATATTATGGGAAATAAGAGAACCATTAAATATCAGAGTAATGGTGGAGGTAGTCATTTATCTGAATGCGTATTGATGGCATTCTTATGGATGCTCTCTTCTTTGTCTTTAACAAAATTAATTTTCTTTTATAAAAGCACTTAATACTTACGAGAAGGAATAACTTATTAACAGCAGTGAAAAAGCATATGTTAATATCTAATTGTTGATTGAGAGCTTGAGCTGAGGTTTTTGGACATTTTAACACATATAATGAAGAGATATTTTGGTCTCACGCTAAAACCAGGAAAAAAAACCCTGTGCCTTACATTTAAAAGAAAAACCCAAAAGACACTTTCATGTTTTAATATGCTTTAATTTTCAAAGAAAAGGCACATCAGCATTATTAGTATTATCAGGCAGATGATACTCTTTACCTACAGATATAACTGGAAAAGAAAAATAATCAGTTTAAAGTGATATTATATTTGTAACTAAATTTTTACTCTGCAATCACCAATCTTCCACATGAATGGTAAAAATTTTGCTTCACTTTAATTTGAGAAATATTTTAGGTTCTAGAAATCCAGTTAGGTGAAAAATAGTCTAATGTCTTGATTACCCTAGTTTGATAAAGGATAATATTTTTTATCCAACTATCTTAGTTATTTGCTATCAAAAATGACAAAAATACAAAAATTACCCCATGCCAGGTGCAGCAATAAAGGTACTGTAATGAAGACCATCTTAAAGAAATCTTCATTAGACAAAAATCGTGTTTTCAGCAAGACCTTTGGGTCTTTTGTTCCTATATGTTTATTGCTCAAGATCTTCATGAAAGATGTTGGAAAAGCAAGGCATATAGGAAAGGTCCAGTTGAGTGCTATGTTTCGGAGATTTTTTTGGGGGCAGTGGTCGTTTTGTCATTTTTAGCTTACTTAGACATTGCTGTAAAACATGGCACCATTTTTTATTCATGTACATGAACTTTCCAACCACTTTATGTAAAAGCCCATGACAAAAAGTGATGGCTGAAAAAAAGATTGCCAAAATTAAATAAATGAGACTTTTTTGTTATGATTTTTTTTAATCAGTGAGCATCTTTTTACATCACAAGAAGACAAAAATATCTCTCCTCCTTAAACAATGGTCTACACAAACACTGTAAATCGTGAATAAAATCTTCATAATTAGGACTACATATGCAGTGTTATTACTTCCAGTGTACCTGACAGTCACCACAATGACAGCTGAAAGAAGTTAAAGCAAAAGGAAAAAAAAAAGAATGAAAAAATGTACCCAGAGGTTATCAGAAACATTTCCAAGGAATGCTCAATATCACGAGAACACAGTATATTTCCAGATGCATTTTCAAGATTAAATCGTCAAGTGCCTTAAGTGAATACAACTTAAATCCTGGAAGAAATATGTAAATTCATGTAGAGAGGGTCATAATACTACAGTCAAGAACAAGTCTAGATCTTTATAAACAAGGATTTATATTACCTTCACACACTTGTAAGACATTAATTTCATATATAAATCATATAAAAAGAGGAAAAAAAAATAGCTGTGAGAAGTTAGACAAAAACTATAATTAAACCTCGAACTAAAAATAAAGCAAATTATATAGTGTTTATGAGAATACAATTCCTCCTGAGCCTGGAATCATCTTCCATTCTTTTTTTCTAACATGTCTAAAGAGTAGGCCCCAATGTCTCACAATATGGTGAAGCTGCAACTGAGGGAGAAGAAACAGCTAAATCATTCACCTGAGTCATGACATAATAGGACAGTAACTGGCACAGGTAAAGAGCAAACCATACAATCAATATATTGGCTGGCCATTTGACGGCATTTTTTTAAACACCAAATCATACTAAAAAATTAAAAAAGAAAAAACCACAAGCAGGTTAGTATATGGTGTTGCTGTTTGTTGATTGATTGATTCCCACTGAATCCCTAGAAATCTGCCAGTCTTACAATATACATTTACTGTTACACATGGTACCTTCAAATAAGAAAAAACATAGAGTTTTCTTGGATAAGGGCACTTGTCAATTAATAAGAGTGGGAACAATTTTAAAGTAGGAAGAATTGCAGCTTTCAACATCTACATGGAAAGACAGTTACAATTACTTATAGTAAGACAGTGACAGCAAAAATCCCTTTGCTAAGCAACCCTGAACAGCCTGTTTTAAGGAGCAATGACAAGCAATATGTTGAATTGAAGGACAAGCAGAAATAGAATTCCTCAAAGATGAAATCTTACTGAGATGAGTTTAGTTAGTAAATGAATCATTGCATATAATAGATCAACAAAATATTATACACAAATACAAATTCTGTACTGCTAACTTTGTTGCTCTCTCCTTGTGGGTGTAACCTTGTGGGTGATGTATGTATTTTATGAGACATTACATACACAGGCAAGAAAAAATCATAGAAAGAAAAAAAACCAACAAAACAAAGCAACAGTTTTTCAACTGTCTGTGACATGTTTCTATATGTACTTCTTTGACATTTTGATTGAAGGCAACAGATTTTCAGGATGAAACTAGTGACTATAAAACATGCACAAGTACAGTATACATCTACCAAGTTAATGAGGAGTTTAAATGACAGTCAATTTTGCTCGTTGCTAGACATAGACCATAAAGTGGTGTTCTGAACACTTTCACTTCCAGTGGAGTGGCTAAAAAGTTAGAAGATAACCTTTATACAGAGTTTTGTGTAAGGAGAGATGAAGGGTAAACTAGAAGGCTTCTCAGAGATTCAATTGACCACTTGCAGTTTAGACATGCAAATTGATATAAAATTTTGTAAATAGAGTAAAACAGAGTTCTTGCATTTGCTGAGATTGAGTAAAATATATTTTTTCATCCATTTACTTCAACAACAGATTTGCCAGTCAGCCTTTACATTTCAAATCCATTCTGGCATGACACAGATGCCTTGAGCGGCTCCACTGGCCAGAGAGAGGGTGCCTGGGAGAAGGTCTGCCTGAGGCCCAGACACCCTCCAGCAGGAGAAGCCATACAAAGAGTGGATTAAATCACTTGGGTTTTTTAGTCTGGAAAAGAGACTGAGGGAAGACCTTATCATGGTCCACAGCTTTCTCAAAAGTGGAAGTGGAATGGCAAGTACTATTTTATTATCCGTGCTGCCAAGTGACAGCACCCAAGGAAATGGCATGAAGGTGCGTCAGGGAGGGGTTAGATGGATATTAGGAAATGGTTTTCACCCAGAGAGTGACTGGGCACTGGAAAAGGCTCCCTAGGGAAAAGGCACAGCACCAAGCCTGAGAGTTCAAAAAGCATTTGGACAATACTTTTGGACACATGGTGTGATGCAGGAAATAGTAAAGATAAGAAGACTTTCAGAAGCTGTGAAATCACCTCAGAAACAGAAAGAGCAGAGCCCTTAGAGTCAGCTGAAAAGGCTGAAACTAAAAAAGTTACAATAGTATAACAAGCAAGAGCATGAAAAAATAGTTTAAGTTTTTAGGTTTGGCTAGGATGCACCCTAAGACTGCAGAAAAATATGCTTAGCGAGATAGTAGAAGGTTTTCAGGATTAATAATGGAGTACTGTGTGTTGTTAATAGAGAGCATACAAGCAAGGATTGTTTGAAGAAGGTGTACGTGTGCTTTTAGTGATTGGCTAGAACAATTGTCTGTAAGCTTTAGCAATATGCTATTGGCTAGAAAGTTTAAAAATGCCCTTTAGGAAAGAAATCTTTGGCTGTGGCTGGCAAGTCATGAGCTGCTGTCATCTCTCAATTGTTTCAACCATGTTATCAGACTGATGCTGCAATAAAGCTTGAGGAATGTTTCCCACTGGACACGTCCAGTTTGTGCCAAACTCCAACACCGTGGGACTCTTGGCATGGTTCTGTGCAGGGCCAGGAGCTGGACTCAATGATTCTTGTGGGTCCCATTCAATTCCCAAACAAACTCCTCCCTCAAGATTTCCCAGTTACTTTTGCATATACACTACAGTTTAAATATGAAAATATTATCTATTTCCCAGCTTATAGATTATATGTATCTTATTTCACATGCATAAGAGGGAAACTTTGTACAGAATAGCCAAATACAAGAACACATGGAAAAAGCAAATATTAATCTGTAAAATATTATGAAAGAAATTCTATGGATTAACCCATATTCAAAAGGCAGTGTTGTCTATAACTCCTTAAGCATGTACTATAAACTATGCAATTTACTGATAAATATTCTTAAGCAAAGCAATTACTTCCTCATGGCTTATAAATGCAACAGCTTCAAATCCCAAAAAAAGAACTGCTAACAGATAAGAGGTCTGAAATTGACAGGTATTACCAAGTGAATTATTGATTCCCTTTCATTTTGCTCAAGATCCTGTTTATGGGCAAAGAGAAAGTGCAACTATATCTATCTATCTATCTATCTATCTATCTATCTATCTATCTATCTATCTATCTATCTATCCTTTATGTATTTAAAATATTTCAAAAGTATTGGTCCACTCTTTCGTAGAAATACAGAAAAAAATTACAATACTTCTACCCTGAAAGAATCTCAATATCAGTAATAATATAGCTAAAATTACAATACATACTTTCCATTTCTATCCTTGTTTTTTACTGTTCTTCTTACCATTCCTCTGTTCATCTAGGTCTTGAGACTGGTATTGTAGCCTGCTGAAAGTTGTTGGCTTAAAATACGTTTATACATTTGTCTTTCTTAATTTTTTTTTTTTACAGCACTGTGTTGCATGTAAATTTACTATGTATAGCAGATTTTACATGTCAGATATTATTTGTGTGTTCTCTTTGCTGCCCTTAAACCCAACTGTGCCAGCCCTGGGTTTGCATTTCTTTTACTGACCACTAGTGATTTGTTGGTAGATGTGAGACCTCCAGTATCAGCTTGTGTCCTCTCTCTTCTCATCACATGCCTTTACCACTCTACATCACATCTTGTGTCTTCACTTCTCAGGGCCTCTACAATCATAACAGACCTCATTTTTCTACACTACATTTTTGTAGAGTTGTAAGAATTTTATTTTGGGTAGGTAAAAGAAACATGGAGATATTCTATATAAAACTGTGGTTGCAACATACAAGATTAATTTTTTTAAAAAAAAGGAAATTTGCATAGACACTTGGCAAATTAAAAAAAAAAAACAAACAAAAATTAACTTGTCACAGCTAAATCTAGTAAAACAAAGCTACAGTCAGGTCAAACAACGTTCAGACAGAACAAGAAGGAGAGGCCTCAGCCCTGAGGCCTTTCAGATGCAGTGCAGTTTACAGTCTTTACTCCCAAAGACAGTGCCACATTACAGGGATACATGGCTTCCCTTGCTATATAAGGACTCACACAGCATTGCTTATTTGGATCTCTTTATGTTTCTGTTTGTTTAGGTAGAAGGATCATGTATATCAATACTTTGATATTTTGGCTTTTCATGTCCAATAATTCAACAAAACCAGATTAACTTTCTCAATTTATTGAAGGAGACAGTTATAATTTTTCCATTTTACACTAATGTGAGTAACTACTTTAATATATTTGACCAATTAAGGAAAAAAATGTTAAGGATTTTGTTCTTTCTATTTTTTGCTCATTATCTGTGCAGAGAACATGGCTACAGTTAGAAAAAAAAATAAACACTTCTGGTAGTTGATTTCCCCATTTATTCACTATTTTTATTGCAAATAAGGGAGTACTTTTCTTGCTTTTGTGTTGTTTTTTCTTGTTTTCTAATAGAAATTTAATAAAATTAGAGTAATATATTTTTAGATGTGCTGTCAAAAATATCTGTATTGCTTGAAAACTATTAGCTCTTCACTGACTGAAAAATGAAGGAGGATCCCCAAACTCAGTGGAACTAGCTAGTTCTTTTGCTCAACAGAAATTTTTATTACATTTACCTTCAAAAGAAATTTAATATTTTGTTCCTTTTTAGTTGACCACCAGAAGCTTTATTACAAAATATATAATTTTTAATACAAAAAAAACCCCACCATCAAACAAACTCAAAATAAAACCCAAAAAACTGTCTACAAAATTTAGACTACAATGTATTCTCAAATTCTGGATGTCCATCCATTGAGCAGTTATAATCATTATGCTCTGAAGCAAGTTGTGTTATTTTGTGTCTGCTTTCACCCAGCAGCCCTCACCCCAACACATAATGGAACTCCCATTAGAGATTTTCTGAGATCTGAAAGAGTGGAGCTAAAGAAAATATTGTAGTGTTAGAAAGAGCAGCCTTTTGAAATCCCTGTATACTAGTCCAATCATGGATTTGTTGCATAAGCAAATGTATGCAAATGCACAAGCAGATAAAATTACAATAAAGAGACATAATTCACTATGGCTTTTGGGCAAGAATATTCTGCAGTGTTGTAGCATTCAGTTCAGACAAACTGAAACACCTGAAAACAACTTTATGGCTTTACAAATGGTCAGTCATAAGGGTTAAATGTTGCACACTCAAACTGATACCTCAGAAACCCTCATAATGCCTAAATATATGTTTCTTGATCATATTTTCAAAATGGTTAAGGTTATCAGTGAATCACTGACATTAGATGTTAATTGATTTTGGATCTATAATTAGCTTTGTAGCAGTAGAACAAAGTCTGCTTGAAATTTTCAAGTATTTGGAGGGCAGTTGAGTTTGGTTGTTTGGGGGGGGGATGGGCTTTTTTTAGTCTTGGTTAATGATGAGAGAAAGTTTTTATTGTCTTTTCGCTAATTTGGAATAGCATTCCTTTCAGCATACTCTATGAACAATGAAAGAGGCATTAGCAAGGTGGGGAATATCACATACATGATAGTGGGCAGAAGGCATAATGAAAAGATAGAAGAAGAAATGAATCATAATGATTCTTCCACAGGAAATGTCTTCAACTAGAGTCTAATCACCCATTTAATGTTATAAGAGATCTTATGGTGTGGTGAATGATGTCTAACGAATAGTGATGTGATCCACCTCATTAATGACCTTAGAAGGTAAAACTGATTTTTAAGCAGAATTGTTATCTTGAGAGATTGATTAAATTAATTCAAATTGCAACTGATTACATACTAATTTGGTACATATTTTCTAGCAAGTAGTGTGGACTGAATCAATTTTCAGAGCTGTAATAGCAACAGCAACTAATTTTGATTGTTCTATGTTCATTTCTAAATAATTCTCTAAAAAATTGACAGGTCAAGAGGCTTCTTTATGATGCAAAAATGAAGCCAGAAGAGCTTGGGGTTTATTTAACAGTAATTTTGGGAGAGTTTCCTCCCACATCTTTTCTGGGTTTGATTTGTCAGAAGTTTTATTTTCCTTGGTCCCATTACTGTAGGAGTGTTTGAAATCTGTGGTATGAAAGGATGCTCAGATATCTCAGATTCTATAAGAATAGATAAGTTGATAAAAATATTAACATTTTTCCTCCAAAATAACTGTTTTTACCCACACAGATTTCAAAAATCACATTAAAACTCAATATATTCTTTTCTGAAAACTAGGATTTAAAAAAAAAAAAACAAACTTACATTGCATCCATATTCATCAGCTCTCTCATCATTCGCTTTTTATGACATTTTTCCTGGCATGAAAATGCAGTATCAAATCCAGGATTTGTAGCCTTCCCTATAGTTTTTTGGAGGCTCTATATGTTCAACAAACTTTTCAGTGCTGGACTGGTACTCAGAAGGTATAATATCCAATTTTTTTGCCACTCAAAGTAGTTTTTCTGGAAAAAAGAATGAAGAACACAAAACCAAGCCTCCTTTACACTAAATATCTCCACTGTTTCAAGGCTGTTCATATGCCATAAAGAATGGAAAGCCAATAAATAGCATTTTTTTCCCTTAAGAAGCATACAGTCACCAGTAAAATCAATTATTTGAGTGGCTTATGTCCATATTATTTTTTCTCTTTTGATGAATGATAAAATGTCTATGGTTTTGTAGGACTGATTTCCAAATGAGAAAGAATTAAAGTTGTAAAACACAATGGATTTGCCAATAACCGCACTACAAAATATAAACCATTCTTGTTTTGCCTTCAACAGACAGCTGAAAAGGTACCTTGGAAATTTAATCTGCAGAAATTCCAGCTAACATACCACTGATTCTGCTCTTGTTGCCAAGAAACAGTTCTCTTCTGTCTCCCTTGGTGCTAATCTCTACTTTTAGCACTGTTCCCCTGTTCTCATTAGTCATGCAATGCTTCTTTTAAATGCTAAAGCCAGTGATGAACATTTTGCCAATTTGTATATCTGGCAAACTTGAAAATGTGCACAGTATCTGTGCACAGTGTATGCATTGACTACCAGATTACAGCAAGTTGAAACTCAAGTGCACTAATGCATAGATGCTTTTATACATGTATTTACATTTTAAATAATTGTTTAAAAATTTTAAATTCTTTTGAAATTGAACAAGTTAGGTTTACAAAGAGAAATGCCAAAAAAATTGTAGTAACTGAACCTATTCCAAGACAGATGGAATATTGCCTTTAAGTGTATTTAATTCTGGACCAGATGTGAGTAAGCAAGGTAACAAGTCATTGTTAATTCTGCTACTGAAAATAATTCAGTCTATTTTGGATTTGATAATAGTAACAGTATAGCCCAAACAATATGGTAGATATTTCTGAAATAAAGAACTGTATTTCCTAGTAGAGATAAGCAAAGATCATGTCAGTAGAGAAAGTGTATCAAAAAACCCTTCCAAATTAAAAATCCAAAGAAGACAAATATATCTAATGAAAAAAAAATCAAACTAGTCAATTGACTGGTTTTGGTTTAGTTCACTTCATTGTACTTATACATGCATCCTCATCCAACAACATCATGGAGCAAAACATTCGATATTTTAAGAGTACAAGTATAAAGGTATAGGTAGAAATGTGAAGACCTTAGGACCAGCTTAATTTTATATTATAATTGGTAGATTTTAAGTATCAGATTCCTATTTTGAAACTTAAGAAAACAATACATCCTTTGATTGGAACTGAGATGCATTTTAATACAAATTTAAGTATTTTCAATCAATATTTCATAAATAATTTAATGCACTTATTCAGCTCCTTAGATCACTATTAAAATGTAACCATGCCTCCAAAATGAAAATCAGTGCTGACAATACCAGTTCCATGTGAACCTCATGATGTTCTGTGCTTCTTTTTCAAGTTTTGGTTATTCTCAGCTCTGGCTTTTAAAAGAATTCATGAGTTCAGAGATAAGCTTCCTAATGTAAATGCTAGTGGCTGAGAAAGGAAGAAAATACATTATGGTCTCTGTTCCAAATCTTTGAAACTGTGTGGAGGATGATAACAACTAACATACCAATGGTCTAGAGAAGTGTTAGGATTAACTTCTGACAGTTTTCTAGAACAGAATGTAATAATGATTTTCCTTACTCTCTTCCATATCTTTTCAAAGAAAAAAACAGTGTTCCAGTTGTAAATATTGATCACAATTTTTTTTTAAACAGTCGTCTAAAGACAGAGTGCAAAGACATGTTGCGTCCCTTTGCTTTATTTAACTTTGTAATCACTGAGCATTGTAAATTCCAGAGTACTTTATCAATGAGCCACAGTTTGTATGTTTGTTAGAGTGAAAGCAGATCTAGAAGGTGTTGTGGTTTGGTTTTTTTGCTTATTACATAGTAAGACTTTTTTTTTAAACAGAAGACTAATTAAATCCTTAAATGGAACAAGACTTGCAATGAAATCTGAGTTGAAACTTAAAGGTGAAAAAGAAAAATTAACAATTCTCCTTACATTAATGAAGTAATTGAAAGTATTTCTTTAGTTGCTAGGCAAATGTATTGTTAGTGCTGCATTTCCCACAGATCATTGTTCTGGCTACCATGTCAGCAGAATTAGCCATTTTAACTTGTTAGCTGCCTGCCAAATTTCCCTGCTGTAGCACAATTTAACATTCTGAGAATATTAATTATTCATATGTGTATTTGTCAAAGAATAGCTTTTCAGTTTTTCTTTTGATCTTCCAAAAAAAGTGGGCCTATTGCATCTCTAATGCAAAACAATCTTAGGAACTGCAAAATAGTGATCAGTGCTCTGCTGGTGACTGTTCTGCTAGCAGAACACAGATGGCAGGAAAAGCCATCCTGTAGCTCCAGTTTACTGGGTAATTTGAATAAAAGAACTATTCAGGGTGAAATGGAATTCAGGAGACCTGTATTTCAGCATCCTGCTCCAAGCAAGAGGTCAGACCAGGTTGCTCAGGGTTTTGTCTAGTTGGATTTTGGAAACCTTGAAGGACAGAGAGTGCAAGGTCTCTGGGAAGACTTTTCTGATGCCTGGCTGTCCTCAGAGTGAGAAAGTTTACATTCTGAGCAAAACTCATGTTTCAACTTATGTTCATCAATTCATCTTCCTACTATGTACTTCTGTAAGAGCCTGTTTCATCTTGTTTACCTCCTCTCAGGTAGGAACAAGCTGTACTGAAGCTGTCACTTTCTAGGCTGAGTAAGCCCATTCTCTCATCTTCTTCTCATAAGCTGAGTCATCCAGGTAAGACCGGTTTGGCCCTCCACTGGTCTTTCTCCAGTTAGTCAGCATCTTTATATACCAGAGGGCCCCAAAACTGAGCAGAGTATCCAGATGGGATCTCATGAAAGCTGAACAGAGAAGTCTAGTCCCTCCCTTCAATGTCTTGGCTTTGTCACCATTACTACTTCCTAGGGTGGTTTTGATCATTTCCACAGCTGGAGCACACTGCTTGCTTATAATCAGCTTGTGTCTGCCAGGGCTTACAGGTCTTTTCCTGCAGAGATGCCTCTAATTAGGCCCCAGACTGTGTCCTTGCGCTGGTGCTTCCTGTCCTGGGACATTCTTGATATTTGTCGTTGCATTTTGTCAGACTTTTTTGCCCATTCCTGTGGTCTGACTCGTTCTCTCTGGATGACAGCTCTTATTTCCTGCATATTGACTCACCCTGCCAAAGTACTGTCATCTACAAAATTGGTGAAAATATCCTCCATTAGCTCCTCCAGATCATTGATAAAGTAGATAAACAGGTCAGGTCCCAGTTTAAATCCCTGCTACACTCTATTTCTTACAACCCTCCACCACTTGTCACAAGTCTCCAAGTGGATTACGATACATTAGCCACAACCCTCTGAGCCCAGACGTGGAGCTAGTGCTTAGCCAGCTAGATGTCTGCCTATTCAGAGATACTAGGATTCAGTATCAAAAGCTTTTCTGAAGTCAAGTTTGTTAACATTCTTTGTCATATATTGGATAACCTACTATATACACTAGATAAACTCATCTGAGCTGCCTTTCACACAAAACTTGGACCAGATTATCTATGCTTTCCTTGAGCAAGATGAAGTTTTTAATGCCCCAAATACATATTCTGCTACTCTTTCAATAGTTTCAGCTTCACAGCCAGTGTTATGGGCACTACCATAAAAGCTGTGATTGCTTGCCCAAGCAGCTTTTCCTCTGCCAGTGAAGAGAGGAGCCAGATGTGCATTACCTCTGTTTGGCCTCTTCACAACCTGCATTAGTAAATTATCCCAAACCTCCCCCAGAAGTCTCTACTGCTTTGCCCTTTTAGCAGGTGTTAGAGAGGTTCAAGTCCTCCGAGAGTTTTAATCTGTCATCCCATAATTTACTTATGTCATGTGTTAAAGAAGTCTTTGCACAGTTTGTAACTTTGATCTGGTGATCTGAAACAGTTCCATCACATTATCACCTTTATTGACATCCCCTAATTCATGAACCATAAGCCACTAATTCGGTCCATTGTCCATCCCACAGAAGAGCTGATACACCCAAGTTCTCTTTATTGTAGAGGCAAACCTTCCTTACCATCTTCCTTGCTTTTCCTTTGAGTTTGTTTCCATTCACAGAAGTACTCCATTTGTGCAAGTTGTCCTTAGACATCTAATTTACTCCAACAACATTGTAGTCTTGGGACTAGTCATGCAACTTTTGCTGCTTCTGCATGTTTCTTAGCCTTTATTCATATTTTGTACACAGACTTAAGGCTGATGTCTTATCACCATCTAATTCCTTAGGTGTCTCTGCTCGCCATTCCACCCACTGTTATCACATTTAACTGCTTATTGTATTCACCTTCCTTTAAAGCTCTCCTCAGCAGGTAAGTCATCCAACTGGCAGAGACCCCCACTCCACTTAAACAGGTGAATCCTGTCTGTTTCCAGCACTACTGGATCCCCATAGAGACAGGAAGTCAGCACACTAAGCATGGATTTCTGTCCCTTGCAAGAAGTTTCCCCACTGCTATCTCCTGCTGCTTACTCCTGGTGCTTCAAGCTCATAGCTGGCTCTGATACATGATGAGACGTCAATTTCTGCCCTTTGCCTGCTACCAGGACACTGTTCATGCTATGCAGTTTCAAATCTCCAAGGGTGGAGATGCCTTCAGTCAGGAGTTAATGGCCTCAGCCTTAGAACTTGGATTTTCACTTGAGCAGAAACATCATGCAGTGAGGGTTCCAGCCTTGCCTACGTAAGGCCTCAGTGAAGATGCTATCAGTGGTTTACCTTCCTTCCCTGGTGCTTCACACTCTGATCAGGTCCACCTACAGTCCCTTTACATGGGAGCAGCCCCTCAGTCAATACATACATTTGCCAGGCAAGGACACCCTTGCTGCCTGCTCCACCCCTGGAGAGGGACTTTAGGCAGTCCCAAATCTGGTAAGGTGAATCCTTCCTCCCTCTTGGCCAGATCTGGGCCCAGGCCTTTGGTGTGCCAGTAGGGTTGGTCCAGTATCATGTGGAGTGGCAGCACCATTTTTGAGCTGTTCCATCACCTTCAGTGGTGTTTTTCTTCTCTGCTGGATGAATGCTGTTATTTGCACTCAGAGCTGTGGTCCAAGGTCTGGCAGCTGTACAACTGTCTTCCTGATATAGCTGGAAGAGGATCTTGATGCTCCCTGAGCCCTAATCTGAAGTGAACTAGAGATAAACAACATTATTTCACTGAAATGAAGGAGACTACAGGCTCTGAGAGATTACGATCAATATTTTTGGAATGTAGATAAGGTATAACAGTAGATAACCATTCCTATTCCACTCATTTGCTGCTTACAAGAATTCATTAGCCTAACCTGAAATAATATTCATGCCAGGCTATCATCTTTTATAATCGATTAAACTCTCTGATACCACTGCTTTTTATACAAAGGATGTAGGATAAGGACCCTTATTGAGCTCAAAGACAAATTAATGTGTATCACATTATATTTATATTAGAATCTTTTGTACATTTTACCTGAGAAGGATAGTTATCTCTCTACAAGAAGGGTAGATACATCTCCACAGGATTTCCACAATGGAATTGGAAGGTTATTTATAGGAAGAATAAATGACTACATGGTGTGAAAATGGCAAAATATTACTGAGAATTAGAGAAATAAAACATGACTTCTGAAGATGAAAGGTAAAAAAGAATAAAGGAATTTACAACAGATAAAATATGGGAGGCCAGAAAAATGACATGCAGTTATTGTGAATAAAATGGTAACTGTAGGAAAAGTGCAAAACTGACAACTACATACTGAAGTGCTGAAGATATCAGCAATAGATTTTTCTCAATAGATAAGCAACTCCCACACACAATTTTTCATGGGATAACAATTCAAAAAGGAAAGTAAAGCTCCTTTCTTTTGAAAAGGTTAACCTCTAAAAAGAATCAGAATTTGCAAAGCTAAATTAGCCTTTTTCTTACAATAGGATCTCAGTAATATATAAAATAAATTCTTCCACTTAAAATGGAAGAAAATATATTATAATGCAACGCATAATGCCTTTGCTTTATTTCAAGGAGTCTGTCTTTACCAATGTTTAGGGGAACAAAGAGATATTCCAAATTATCATCTCTATTCATATCATATATGTATGTCTTCCAGCTAGGAGCAGCCTCAGCTTGTAGATCCCGCTGCTGTTCTTAACAAAAGCTAGGAGCCTGTAAATATTCAGTTGGGTTTTATTCCCTGAAAACACTGAAGAGACTCTACAACACACTTTTCAACATCTCAAATTTGCACCAAAAAACTGAGGAAAATGACCCTGTAGAAGGGGAGCTAAAGTTTAAGAAAGAAAACCAGTTCCCTTCACGCCTACTTGCCATGGCTAACAGACACCAATGCACCCATATCCAAGAGCTCTAGCTGAAACTCACAGCAAAGGCATATTTTTGGATCACTCTAGTCCAATCTGTGTTTTGTAGTTTCTTCGTAGGTTGTTTATCTTGTCACATTTGGATATGCCAATTGTCCCTTTGATGTGTTCATAATGATCACAGTCTTCTTTCCATCCTGTCTTATGTTTCAGCCATTTGAATTTCTTTTTTTCTCTTTCTCAGAGACAGACCAAATAGTCAGGACTCCAACTCCAATTGTTTCCCTTTCCACAGATATTTTAGGATAGCTTATGTCTGAAAGTCTGACCTTGATTTTCATCACATGGAGGCAGTCTTGTGTTTTCCATGAGTGTTTTCAGTGTTATGTGTCAGCTTGTGATCTTGATAACCTGCTGCTTTAGGCATTGTCTCCCACTGCCATTCTTTAGCATGCCTCCCTTTTTTTGTTGCTTCTACACTTAGGCATACTTTTTCAATCTCCACACACAGTAGATTTTACATTTTTATTACAGTTCTGTGAAACATATAAAAAATATGCTTGATAAAAGTGAATTACTGATAGAGCTCCTTACTGTAGATAAATGTAGGAGACTAAGTTCCAGCTTTGTTTATAAAATTGACAAAATGCACGTGAACAGAATTAAAATCTACAAGAAAGCAGGACCTCCAGTTTTCCAAACTCTCTCCCCCTTTTTTTACTGAAGGGTTGATTTGGAAACAATATTCAAACAGTGAATAAATGCAATGAAAATTAATAATGTATGAGATTTGAACATATGAAAAAATGAGATAGATTTACATTGCTTCAAATTATTATAGGAAAACATTGCCAAATATTATTGCTGATGATACAAAATGCTTCTGGGGATGCAGGCCACCATTTCCAGTCTTTTCAGTGTTGAAATATGGGGTTCATATATGACAACCTTGGAAGACCTCACCATAGAAGAAAGCATTTATCAGTACAGTGAGGAATTTTTAAAATGTTTTTTGTTAGTTTAGAGATAAGATTATCAGGGAAAGAATTTCCACATTAACAGCCAAAATTAGGATACAGTTTTACATTTGCAGGTATGTTAAAATGGAATGACAACAAATGGTTGGTTTGCTAGGCCATACCAGTCATCAGACACCTTTAATTTTATACCCGGTCAAAGTTACTATGAACAGTGTCTCAAGCCTGAGACCAATAAATATTGGTAAAAATACAAAGCTTCATGAAGGGCATGTTGCAAAACCTAAATTATGATAGTCTGACTAGCACAATCTGAAAATCTTCCCTTCTCTGTGTTTATGCCCTAATTCTAAACCAAAAGACTTTTCCTATGATGATGATATTAAACTTGATGATGTGCGATGAGCCCTTGGACCTAACTACTCTTTCCTTTGGTTTCATTAGATTTTAGCTCCAAAAGAGTTTTACATATTTTTTTTCTAAAAGCAAAGCTAAACAAAATAAATAAGGTGCTCTCTTACATGCAATAAAGTTTTTATTCACTGTCAAAAAGGAACCATGGAATTGAACATTGACCTAAGAAAAAGCTCCTGTACCTCTCAGTGAGATGGAGGTGGTTCTGTTCTGCATGCAGCCACATGAATTACCTTTTACTGCTGCTTACCATGCCATGCTAGCTTTTCATGTGCAGCATCATAAAGCTGTAGCATCTGGTATTTGTCTCTTGCACAGAGCCAAAGCCAAGAACAAACTGTGGCTTACAGGTATGTACCTTTTAACCTTGAACAAGTTCTGTTACCATGAATTGGAAGAATGTAGTCAGAAAATGCATTTCACAGCTAGGAGTTTCTGAGAATATGGTGAAGGGGTCTCACCTGACATCTGTTTTCTGGATACTGACTGTCACAGATACTGCTGTCACTCGGCTGTTTCCTTCATCTTGCAGCAGATTTCAGTGAGACAGTAAAAATGACAGAAGGAATCAGCTGGAGTCTAGTTAAGTTTAAGCAGAGTCAGCAGCATCTGTTAGAATACCTTTGGAACAAAGGTCTGATATCTATCTCAAACTTCACAAAACTTCACAAGCTGAATTGTTTTTAAACATGCTTGTGAAAAAATGCAACATTTAATTCAAGGTCATACTGAAGAGAATGGATGAAGTCAGACTTTCAGAGATCAGTTCCTAATACTTCTTTACATATGAGTAACTTAAGTGCTAGATAAAGTCCATTTCTAGAAACTCAAAAGAGTATTACAGAATTTGATTGTTAATATATATTTAAAATGTACAAAAAGAAATTCCTTTCTAAAAGAAGAAGCAGAATTATAGTAGAGCATAACAATTTTGTTCCAAGTGTATCAGCTTCCAACCATAGAATTTGGCCCAGAGACTAGTCAATGTTCTGAACAGAATGTCAAAAATGTGTGTAGTAACTGGGAAGAATTAAATAAATCAAAGGTATCAAGCAGTGTTAGAATATGAAGCCACTAAAATAAGAGAGACCACAGAAGGAAAAAAAAAGTCTCCAGGATTATCGTTTTGCTCAGGTTAGTACGTAAACTCCCTTTGAGATTCATATTCTAAAATCTGATCTCAGAGTTAGATTTTGATAGTCTTTTCTAAAGAATATCCCCTTCTTTAAAGCTTAGAAAAGGTTGTTGAACCTCTCTGTTCAAACACAGAAAACATCCAAGCTCAGCCTCACTCTTAACCTATGAGGACTGAGGATTCATAACTTCATCTTCCCCTGCAGTGAACATTTTGGTTAACATTTGGCTATAGCCTACAAACACTTTTCTCCCTTTCTCTGAAATGCTTTGAATGCTGATTGCATTGGTCTATTTAGTAAAAACAAAATAAAATTTAAAAAAAAATTAAAAAAAAAAGAGGAAAAAAATAAAAACAAGGAAGAGAAGGAAGATTCCCATTGCAGAGACCTTGCACATTTGAATGCTGAACAGTCACCCTGCTTTCCAGCCTTCTAGTTCGGAGTCAGAACTTTCTCATGCACATTAATGTAAACAAAGAATGTTTTCCTGTAGTTATCTATATAGTTTACATTCCTTTCTGTAGGAAGGACAATTGATGGACACTTTCTAAGACCAGTGGAATTGAAGAGGTTGAACCCCAATCTTCCAATGTGGTCTCTTTTCTAGAAATCTACATAAGCTTAAAGAAAAATTAAACTTCCTCTTTTCCAGCTCCAACTCCGTGGTGGTCATTGTGTCCCCCCTCGTGATGGTATTGCACCAGTGAACAAGGCTACTCAAGCATTCAGAAAGCCTTTTTGCTAAAAGCTCTGGGGAAAAAAAAATGCTTATGGGATGAGACAAAGGCTTTAAAGGAGTTTCTTAGATTCAGGAAGAAATCAGAAAAGCCAGGTTACTAACCTTTATCTGCTATATTTCCACACATTTGAAAAGGAATTGTCAATACTTTCAACCTCATATTTTTTTTTCCAAAATATATACCTTAAAACTGATGAGAAGGAGTCATGTAATTTAACAGTGAAAGTCTCCCATTCACTTTCTTACCTTTACACTTTTGGTACCCTTCCTCAAACCTTGAACCAATTATGATGATTCAGCCTAATTGATCATCTAAATACTAAATCAGAGCAATATGTAAAAAGGCTGTATTGTCAGCCTGCTTTTTCTTAGTCCTTATTACCCCAGTGGCAGGAGAGGTTTGTTTTGTTGTTTGTTTGTTTTTTCTGTTTGCTTCTCTTTCCTGCAATTTTATTTGAATAGTTTTTTCTTTTCCTATTCTATTATAATAATTCATCCAGTAAAGGGCATTACATCTATCCTCTCTCCTTTAACTCTAGTATTTCTATATGTAGGAAAAATACCTTATCTATCAGAGGATAAAACTATAGCAAATGTATTATTTGTTATGTGTTAATGTATATGAGCTTATTGGAAGGAAAGGCTTTAAAGTGTGCAAGCTTATGATATTTATAAGCAAAAAGGTATTCTAACTCATCACAATTTTGAGCAATCTTACCTATGAGCTAACAATGAATACATAAAATGTCAACCCACAGGGCAACTTCTTCAAGGTTATAAGCACTTGAAACTTATAGCCAATTAACATCTTTGCAACCATAGTGGCCATGACAGAGTAAATACATTGATTGAATTCTATTGCATCTGTAAATCAGAAATATGAAGAAAAGCCATGGAATAATTTCTAAAATAATAGCTGTAACACCTAAGGCTAGGAAACAAGATGTACAGAAGCAGAACAAAGAAGAGTAATTAAAAAAGATTAACATTGTCCCAGAGTTATCACAGCTCCCACCTAAATACCCACATCTTTAAAACATAACTTACATTGCAAACTACTTTAAGGTCTGTTTATGGTACATTGCAGTTGTCAATTATTCCTGAGCAACTGACACTGACTAGGTGGTGTGTATGTACCATATGTTCAGCAAACCAAAATATAATGTAAATAGGAGGTAAAAAAATTCAGGAAACATGAAGAAAATGTTATGTCAGCTAACACTATGACCTTTTCCTGTAGCAATATGTTTTAACTTACTATACCTGTAAGTTACGAGTAATGGATAAGAATGACAGTCTAAGCAAGATGGAGAAAAGAGTGTTTTTATAACATTGGCAATAAAGTTAAAGGAGGTTTGCACAGAAACAGAGATACCATGGAAATATTATAGTTATATATACACCTAGAAAATATGTTTTATTTATGGGACAACCAATAAATTACTTTTGGTCCTATATTAATTTATTAACTTTTGAATTCATATGTTGCATCATAAAAGTCAGTCACCAGGTTCTTTATTTTGGTGAATAATTATGGTCAGTTTTAAGCAATAATTGAAAAAGTGTTTGACATGCTATTTATAGGCACCAGTGAAACAAAGCAGAGACTTAACTACAATAACTTCAAAATTCAAGTCCTGAACTTTAAAATTTTAAAAGCATCAACACAGATTCAAAAGCATATTTGTCTCCAAATGGATATTTACATTTGAACATGGGTTTCCTTTTCCATGCTGATTTGTTACAAAGATTGCATTGGCAGAAAAAAACCCACATTTTTTGTGACAAACAATGATATAGCAACCATATTGGATCATGCAAGAGAAGGTATATGTAAGACCTTGTCCACTGAAAAAGAAATCATTAATTTAAATAATTTATTATATTTGTCTTGTGTGGCAAGATTTTGGTAGCAGAAGGGTGGGTGGGATTGCAGGGGTGGCATCCTGAGAGAAGATATCAGAAGTTGTTCCCATGTTGGACACTTCCATACTGGAGCTCCAGCAGAGTCCAAGAGGGACCTGCCTCTGGCCAAAACTGGGCCAGCCAGTGCCAGTGGTTCCACCTCAGTGACAGCATATTAAAGAAAGGGTAAAAAATGCTGTGTAGCAGCAGCTGGGAAAGAGATTGAGAATATGTGAGAGAAACACTCTGCAGGACCAAGACTGTGGTGAGACAGGCTGTTCTCTTGCAGCCCCATGGTGGAGCAGGTATCCACTCTGCAGGCCTTTGGGGACCCACTGATGGAGCAGGTGGATCTGCCCTGAGGAAAGCTACAGATTGTGGAGAGCCATGCAGGAGCAGACTCCTAGCAGGATCAGAGGTCCCCTGCGGGATGCACACTGGAGTAGTCTGCTCCTGAAGGACTGCACCACATGGCAAGGACCTATCCCAGAGCAGTACTTTTAGACTTGAAGCCTTTGGAAAGACACACTTTGGAGCCCTTCATGAAGAATTGTATCCCATGGGTGGAAATCTGCACTATAGCTGCAGAACTGTGTGTGAGGAGGAAGGAATGACAATAACAAAGATTTATAAACTGACCAAAAATCCTATTTCCCGTGCACCTGCACTGCTCAGGAGAAAGGGGTAGAAGAGTTAGAAGTGAAATTGAGCCTGATAAGAAGGGAGGGGAAGTGTTTTAAATTTTGTTTTATTTCCCACTATCTCACTCTGTTACAATTAATTGGCAATAAATTAAATTATTTTCCTCAAGGTGAGTCTGTTTTCTGTGATGGTAATTGGTAAGTGATTTCCCTATCGTTTTCTTGACCCATGATTTTTCAGTGTGTTTTCTCTCCTGTCCTCTTGATTGAAAGGGAATAGCACAGTGGCTTGGTGGGTATCTGGGATCCAGCCAAGGTCTATATACCACCTTTATCTGGAACAAAATATTTAGTATATATTTTTAAAAATGTTCTAATTAATACCTTATATATATGAGTATTTCTAGAGCACTTGTATTATTTACTGACATTTTTGTCTTTTAGCAGTTTGGGTTTTGTGTTTTATTTATTACTGATACTTCAGCAATTCCAAATGGTCCTTGGCCAAATTTCTGGGAGATTTAAATAATTGCTTAGTATAGGAATCCATTTATTTTAATGGATTTATTTTATTCGTCTATTTTAAATACTTATTTAACTGCTGTGAAGTTCCTGGTGTCCAAAAAAGTCCCATTAAGACCATGATAATTTTTTTTTTCTAAACAATTCAGACATACTTGCAAGTGTTAAATGCACAATAACTATCAATAGCTACCAGATACTTGATGATACAGTAACATATCAAAAGCATAAATTTAATTGTCAAATTTATCAGAAAAAACCTTTTGGTTCTCTCATTTATGCCATCATTTTAATGCCAGCCACAATTTTAAAGTCTATATTACAAGAAACCTGGAAAAAAAGGCATCAGATAACATTTGACAAAGAATTTGCAGATCACTTCACCTTACTAGCTTGATCAATGTTTCCTCAAGCTCTGGAAGAATAAAACCTTGGGTTTCCATTCTTAAATTTTGATAATGCAAGCATCCTTCAGTGGTAAATAAAGATGGATAAACAATTTGATCATTGCTCACCATAAGTAAAAAATAGACAAGTATAAACATTTTCAAAACAAAGACACTTTTGTGAACATTATTTTCAATACAGTCAAATTTAACAAACTTCAGAACCAAGAATATGTGGGAAAACAGATTCCTTTCTTCTCAGGTGGAATTACTCATCTCATTAAAGTCACTTATTTTATAAAACCTAATTTTGCAAAAACAGCATTTAAAAAATGTTTTTTATCTATTTCAAGGCCAAGAAACCGTTTTCCAACAAAAAATCTAGGGCATTTCCAAGTTTATCCCATCCATGGCTTTTTTGATGAAAATCCAGGATTTCTAGCAGTTGTTGCTTTTCACACCCTCTCCAGCCTCATTCACAGCAAGTTTGACTCATGGAAAGTGTTTGTTTCTTCAGAACCATGAACACAAATGAAAGAAATCACAAAAAATATAAAATAAGAAAAAGCTTGAAATAAAACATTCAAATATCATGTGCAGCAGTTTCAGTCCCCCTTTTTAATCCTTATGAGACTTTGTCATCAAGGTTGTATTTTCCAGTTTGTGTGAAGGCAGTAGGTCTTACAGTGCACAAATGCTCAGCAACAGAAAAGAACAGTTTATGTCAGGAGACCTAACTCTGTGAGCCCAGCTGTTAGAAAAGAAGTGCAGCACAAGATGAGCCCTACAAGTAACTAGAAAAGCAATCTAATCATAATATATATTTCTGAACAGAAACTCTTTTTTTTTGAGTGAAAAATCTTCTATGGTTATTGAGAGTTGTATTTTCTTATTTCCCCTATTTAATGAGCCCCACTTTATGCCCAAAAGAAAACCTGGGCTCATCTATTTAGTGAAGTCTGGTATATACAGGAGATTTTTTCTTGAATATTGATATGGAAAAAAATTCTTATAAGCACCTTGATTATGTGAATGCAGTAAATACGGTTTCCTGACTCAACCTGCTGTCACTGTTGCTGTGAGCCTTCTGGCTCTGTGGGCAATGAAGAAAAAAATATTATGCCTTCTCAAACACAATGCAATCTCTAATTTGTATTATTCAATTCAAGCTTCATTATGATATTTTTAATCCATTAAAAAAGTGCAAAGGATTCAACTTTCTTATTCTGATGCAGAATTCAACAGTTTTTCTTTTATACAACTAAAATTGATTTTTGCTGTTCACAATCTTTAAAAGCAGCCTGATATTCAAATACACACACAAAGTGAATAATCACATTGAGTTCTAACACATGAGATTCCTGGTTGAATTGTACCTAAGTCTTTTCTGTAAGTCAGTTTAAGGGAAGCAAAACCAAATAACATCCTAAGAACAAGGCCTGCTTTTAACTCCAAAATATCTTTGGAGGGGTTATAATTTATGAGGAAGTAGCTCAAAAGGACTGAAAATGTTTTCAGAGTATCAGAAATTGGTTAGTTTATCCTGTGCTAAAGATTTTTTTTTGTAACGCAAAATTGTTGTTCTTATACCATATATACATATTTTGCACAGAACACTATTTCTAGAATTGCAAAATCATATAGGGAAATTAAATAAAATCTGCATTTATTTCTAGCCATAAATTTACAACACTGATGTATTTCCCACCAAATGAAGATAAAGTTCATAATAGCTAAACAGTGAGGGTAAAATAGGGTGGGTTTTTTAGTATGAAAAAATACAATGTGGCACAATTTCTAATTCTACTGTGCATCACTAAATGCTATGCTATACTCCTGTGGACAATGACAAGAAACAATATATTGGACAAATTATTTGGAACATCACAATTGAAGTATTCAATGTTTATTGTGCTGAAATGTGTCATGGCAATTAAATGAGAAAAGTATTTTAGTTAGCAAAATATTTTGTTTAGCGTAGCTGAGATTTTGTTTATTCACCTTGGGCCTATGAAACTTTAAGCATTAAGATATATTAAAATGTTTATGTAATGATAAATTGATAGAAATCATGTAATGATAAAATTATAGAAATTCTATCTACTGTTTGGAACCATTCCTCAAAAAGTTGCTAGAACTAAGGTGAGGAACAACAGTTTTTAGCAGCAAATAGTAAGAAGTTTATTTTTCAGATTGAAGCAAAATCTGTGTATTGCAAGTGACTCAATGAGAACATATCACAGCATTTTTTTCCCTGTGAAAGAAATACATTATAGTTTTCAGGTGTTTGAATGAAAGTATTCTTTTATCAACACTAATGTCAGTTAAAAAGTTTAATTTATCAATTCCATTTCTCTATTTAGTGCTGTTAAATAGATGCAGTTTTAATTTTGAATTGTCACTTAGCTTATGTTAATTAAACATAAAATAGTCAGACCTATTGATAGGAAAAAACCTCAAACAAGAGCTTTCTCATAAAGGGGTCCCCTTAAAACACTCTACTTGCTAATATAAATATATTCAGTTCTGCTTTTGTGTTTCAAGAAAGAGCAATTCATTACTTTAGCCTATCATCTCTTTATTTATTTTTCATACACAACTGAAAAACAAGGTCCGCAATGCTTGATATGGAGCTGTGTTCTATGATGAAGTAAAAGAGGTGTTAATTAATTCTGATTGACAGAAAACTAAAATTATTAGATGTGTCACTTTGAATAATCCCTGAGGCCTCAAAACAAGGACAAAGTTTTCTTAAATGAGTTCCTGCAGGACTGCAAATGGCAATGTCTCATGCAGGTACCTGCATTTTCTGAACAGCAAAATGTTCATCAGAAATAATAAATTAATTTTACATATAAATAAGAATCAGATAAAGGAAGGTTTGTGAGTGCAGTCTTCCACCGGCCTGTACCCTTTTCAGTCATCTCACCTTTTCTCAGGCATCATTGTATCTTTAGGACTTCACCTGCATTACTGAGAAATTTGGAATTAAAGAAGATTGGTAAATCAAAGCAGTAGACAGAGAGGCCCCTCACTTTAACTAAGTGAGCCTTAGAAAACTAAGGAGTAATCCCTTGACAAAAGATATTCATTTTTACACATGCAATGCTGTATAAAATAGAAAAAGAGTCATGATGGAAGGATATATTATCTTCCTCAACTGATGCCCCCATTTCTGAGAAACATCACACTTGCCTTTCACCTCTTCCTGGAGAAAGGTAGTAACTATTGTCCCTACTATCATTGTTCTTTTAAAATTCTTAATTGCAAAATGCTTCTACTTCCATTTGTGCTGTTTTCTAGGTGAAATTGTGTTGACAGCTGTCTAGTCCTCATGATATCCTTAATTTCCAGAAAAAGATCACGTTCTGCCCAAGCCTTTAGATTTCACCTGGGGTTTCCATAGCTTGAGGAAATGGCAGTATCTATGTGTTCTCAGCCACCTATAATCCCTTTTTGCACACAAAAGTCTTTACAAATTTAAAAATATTTTAGATTTAACTTAGTAATTGGCTATTTCTTGTTTTCCCAAAAGCTTTGAAAAGCTGAACCACATGCCTTATGCTAAAACACTTAACTTCTAGTCACACAGTCCTAAATCAATCCCCTGTGTTTATAAATTTCTTTCCCTTCCCTCTCTGCTTTGATTGTCTCACAATTTATATCAGGTAAATCAGCTCCTATGCTTCCAATAGTCCTCTATAGACCCTTGTTTTCTCCCTGACATCTGCTTTCAAGAATAGGTGGCAAACATACACAAACAAATAAAACACCTTAATGACCTAATGGTTTCTAGGATTTTCCTAGCAGGCCTAATCTCTTTCCTTGTATTGCAACATGAAGAATCCACTAAAATGAATGATTTCACTACAGATTTTTTTATCCTGCTGCAAGAAATATCATGCAGGCATTTATAATCAGACAAGGATCAGAATATATTGAACTGATAAGGACTTGATCATTTCTAAATGAGATTAAGCTGGGCAATGAGAATAGTTGACTATTCTGAGCTCAATTTGCAAGTTACATTTTGCTAAAAAGTGAATTAGTTCGACTGAGCCTTAGAATAGAGATTGCTTTCTTGGTAAACCTCTGAATCTGGGGGATCCAGGATCCAAATTTGTGCGAATTGAGCAGTGAGGGAGTCAAAGCAGGGATCTTGTAGTAGAAATACAGAGAGTGCAGTGGTGGACAGGGGACAGCCCCAGCCAGACATTTGAGGGAATGGACAGAAATCTTCATGTCTTCATGGAGATCAGGAGCAATTGGACAAATTTTCTTCTAACTTGAAAAAAGCAGCAAGAAATTTAACCTGGAGTTAAAGTGTTTTCCAATTCAGCTATTTAGAATGTTAAGTATGATAGTTTGTATTTAAATATAATCCAAACTCTTAAACATAGATTATATATTTTATGCCTTCTTTTGAGAGGCAGCCATAAAGAAAACTTCTCAACAAACTCGCTTCAAAGAAGGTACTGTTATTGTAGTGCTAATGGAGTGTTGAAGGAAAGTGAGCACCTAACAGGAAAGACATATTCTATGACCTGTTTTAGAATTTCCAGCAGAATTTTCCACTTCATAATTTTCTGAAAATGCAAGATAGCCAGGTATCAATGGAAAATTTTTCCACTTGTGCAAGAACATTTATATCACATCTGCTCCCTTGATCTTTTCTTCTTACTATAGTGTCTTGAAAAAGTCGTGCATTTCTTCTTTTTTTGGTTGCCTTCTGAGCCTAGTATTGCCCCTTTACAGAGCAGAACTACATATACTGAAATATGTAGCAGAGACTCAATAAATTAATAACAAAATTCTGGATGTATTTATGCGTAATCTATTTCCATTATGCATATATGTCAACCTTCTGACAAAGTTGATCATAAATATTCAGTTGGCAATTACGGTCTTAGATATCTATGTCTGGAATGAAAGCAGAATTTTATAGAGCAAACATATTTTTAAAATATAATTCCAAAAGGAAACAAAGGAAATATTTTTATTTGCTTATTTGAATGTTTGTTTTGTAATGGCACGCTGCTGTCCTTACAACTGATGTGATGTCATAGCATGTCTTTCATAGCAGAATATTTGTTCACATTTTTATGAAACCTGGAAAACATATAGGTTTGTACTAACTGGTGACATCCTTTTTTAAAAATACAGAAGTTTATTTAATGATTTCTGGTACTTCATAAAAAACGAGTAAAATCATGGCAGCAGAAATAACTGGAATCATAAAGAAAAGCATTGCAGAAATGTCAAGTTTGAATGAATGCAAGGCATTTAAAGAACATTATTTCTAATATTTTCATTACAAAGAAATAAAACATAATATAAATATTACCAGGTCACAAATGATTACCCAATGCACTTCCTGGGTCACCTTGAACTGTGAAGACTGATTTGCTCATAAAGGTTAACTTCAATAAGCCTGGAAATTCTGCAGTGAGTAGATCCTTTAGCAGATAGAACTAAGGAAATAGGAAATTTGTGAAAAGTTGCCAACTCTTCAAAGCTATAACACTGAAAGTATAAGTATTTTAACAGAAAAATGCAAAAAGTTTAGTAGGAGATTAGCTTAGATAAACTACAAGTTCTTCATTGGTCTCAAATAAAGAAGGAAGTGTTTAGAAACTAAAATTAAGAGAGATTACTGAAGAAAAAAAAATAAAGTCTAAAGAGAGAAGAAAAAGATTGAAAGGTCAAGACACAAATGAGATGCAATTAGAAAAAGGCATAAGAATGACAAGAAATCAGTTTCTAAGTATAAGAGGAAGACCAAAGAAGGCATTGTTCTGCAACTAATCAAGAAGGAATGCTATGCACAGATAACACGGAGAAGGATGAAGCTTTTAATGATTTTTTTTTTTGCACCAATCTGCAGTAAAAACATCCATTAAAGAGAAGCTCCTAGCATAATTAATATCAGGAACAAAAGGAGAAGATCTCAATATGGAATAGGAAAGACATGAGTTGCAAGCACTTAGATAACTTAAATCAATGTGATCTGATGAACTTCACCTTAGGATACTGGCTGATGTAATCAAAAAAACTTTTTGTGGTTATCTTTAAAAAACTCTTGGAAGGCTGCTGTGGTACCAAATGATTTGAAGAAATAGAAATCCCTGTTCATCAGAGAAGAAAAAATAGGAAGCTGGAGAATTATACAGCAGTTAGTCTGACTTCGTTCTTCAGATTAAAAACAGATCTTTTTAAAATTAAAAAAAAAAGCAAGCCAACAACTATTTTAAAACACTCTGAGGATAATAAGGAGATGATGGAAAACCTATACTACATGAGTTTTTCAAGAACAAATCCAATCAAACCAAGCTGTTTTCCTCTTCTGACAGTGTAATAAGAATTTGATTAGGGAAGAATGAGGGGCGAAAGGATGAAGCAGTGCTGTACAACCCAAATTTGGAGCTTTGGAGCTACAGCTATATTTCACATAAAAGTTTAAAAACCAGGAATTAATATGTATTTGATTTAATTCTTATGCAGATGAGAGCTAATTGTGAGGTACAGAAGAACTCTTATTTATCTGGTGAAATTCTTACATCTGTAACAAAATCAAGCAGCTGAATATGGGAAAGAAACAAATCTGTATATTGAAGACACAAAAAACTGCCAATATCATATAGGATAGCCAGCAGTTAAAGACCGTGCTTCCTGATACTAACAGTGATTGGCTTCCTGTTGATTAGCAAATACAGATTTGAGCAAACTAAAAAATTCATATCAGACATAAATGAAACAGCAATAGACAGGAGAAGAACACATGACACAATGTGATAAAAATAACCAAGAACTTGAAAAGAGAAATTAAATGTGGCTAGGAAACTTCTTTCTTGAAAGGAGCATATTGGGAACACATTTTGAAGCACACAGATGAGGCTGGTATCCGAGCAATATCACTCTGGATGGCTGGAAATTATAAAAGCCTGTAACGGGAGTGCAGGAGTTTCCAAAGTGCCTGTGTGGCTCAGATGTCACTGCATCAATTGGTCAGTAACCTTAAGTAACCTCAAATTCAGAAAAGAACAGGCAACTTATGACATCATAGTGGCTTTAGATACCATCCTATGACATGCTGAAAAGCAAACCACAAAAAAATGATAAAGACTGAACCACAGTAACAAAAAAACCTGATCAGTTAATTTTTGAGAGGTAGAGCTGCTCCTCTTGGCAAAAAAAGAACCTATATTTACTCTGACTCATTCGTGTGTTATCATTATATACCTGTATTCTGGAATAAATACAAACAAAGACATAGGAATAGATCAAATGGTAGAATTATATATTACTACACGGAATGGATATAGCCATCCGTACTGGAACAGGATATAAACCATCCAGAATATGACAATTCTCCAAGAAGGAATCTGGAGATTTTGGCAAATGGCTGGTTGCTAATGCACTGATTATGAATACAAATATCTCAGAAAGCCATTATGAACAGACTTGTGGACTACTGATCACATTATTCCTGTCTGTGTAATAGTTCAGATGTTTACACATTCTCCTACTTTATACAGATTGGCAAGGCCTCAGTTGGAACAGTGTACATAGTTTCACATGCTGCACTTCAGGAAATATTTACATTTATTGGTAAAAAACATAGCACAGCAACAAATATAGAAACGTAGAAAGCTTCTGAGGCAAGGACCTTAAGTCAGCCAGGCTTTTATACTAAGACTATGCATACTTTTTTTTCTTTATAGTAAAATTCCCAAAGAAAAAAAAATGTTCTTAAACTCACAAAAGCCAGGGATTATTATTCTATTAACTGAAATTAATAACTTTTATTAGAAATATGCAAGATTTATATACAGTTATGTCTCCCAAGTCGCTCCTTCTTTACTTCCATCCTGTTCAGTGACTAACACACAGAAAATAAAGCCCAGTTTTCTTTGCTCCCTCTGCAACACCTCTGAAAATTTTCTTCTGCTCCCTATCTCTTCTCAGCAGCTCAGGTTCTCTTCCACCTGCAGACTTCTACATAATTCAAGTGACTTTCTCACTTTCTTCTTCTTGCCACAGCATGCAGTTTCCATAAGCCCTGCTTTCTGCCAGCTTCTGTTGCTTCCTGAGAAGAAACATGTCTCTTCTCTCTACAGAGAAGAATCTGAATTAATCCCTCTCCTGAAAGGAGGAAAACATGCAGTAACAAAATGCAAAGTTACCATCTGTCCTATTCCTGTAAGTTCCTATTAGAAATAATCTGTTCTTTATTGCAGATATATAGAGGAAAAAAAAAATAGTCTTAAATTTCAACAAGAAAGATTCAGGCTAAAGACAAGACAGCGGAACAGATAACTTGGAAGACTGGAGCAGCTCTCATCATAGATACTTTCAAAAAGAGTCAGCTATTCATCTATCAATATAGTTCACTCACAGAATATAAGAAAGAGGATACCCTAAATATTTTTTTTTCAAAGTTCATTCAAATGCATTCTGTAGATCCTATGACATTGTTGATTTCAGCAGGTGTTGAAAACGGAGTGCAATTTTCCATATTCATCATTATTAGGGACTGGGTGAACCTTGGGTGTGGTATGAAACCTATGGGCAGGGAGAAACTACTTGAAAAATATATAATGGTTTAGCAAGAACTATTTTAAGCATAATGCTTTCAAAGAAGTTAGGCTTAAAAGATTTGAGTCTGCTTGACTGATATTCATGGCCATGCCCAAAATTGTTTAAATTTAATGTGATGTCATAACAACACCATGCATAGGATATTAGATATCATTTAAATTTGGTATTGAATGGGCAAAAAAGTGATTTAATGTCTACAGTTTGTTTTTTCTTTGTCAGAGGTATTTCTCCATCCAAACCTGAAAATGTATGAACAACTCAAAGATTGGATGATAGTGTACTAGCTTTTGAAAGTATTAAGAAAGATTTTATATAAGGTTTTCTTATATTTGTCTAGGTTAAATCTCATACCACAAGATAGCAACTGGAAAGCTTTTTTTGTTTGTTTGTTTTTTTGGTTGGTGTTTTAGGGTTTTGTTTGTCTGTTTGTTTTATGTAGAGGCACAAATTTGGGTGGTTTTCTTGGGGATAGGTTGTTTTAGTTCTGTTCTGATTATCCATTTATTATTATAATTATTATAATTATTATTATTACTATTATTCTTCCCAGGTCTTTTTTTAGCTGAGACCAGTAAAGGATGCAAGGTTTTGATCACGTATTTCAATATTAGTTGGTTGTCAATATTTCTTCTAAATGACTTTCAGCTTGTTCCTGAATTTACTTGCCCTTTATAATTTATAGCAGATTCAGTGCTTAAAAGTAAGTCTCTAAAATAATGTTTTGGCATTTGTACGTCTGTTTTTCTTTAACCTTCTATATGACACATAACCTTTATTTTATGCAAAGGAAAAATACTTAACACCCCCCCCCCCCCCCCCCCAATGTTGTGCTCCACAAAGCTCATTGGCCTTTTGTGTTTGGTTTTTCCACCAGATGTTGTGTGTGTTCAATATACGCACAGAAAACATCGCAAATGAGGCTTTTGTTGTGCATGTCAAATTACACCTAGAATGGTGTTTGGGACATTTATTAGGAAAGACAGAAAAACCTGAAAAACAAAACAAAACAAAAAAGATTAAAAAGTAATGGGATACCTTTATAGCATAAAGCAATCTTATGATCATATTTAAACCAGACTTGTGTGTTGTTCAGACAGGAAATTTGAAAGTTTAGGAATAGCTGCAGCAGGCTGATTGGTCCACACATACACAGTCATTTAGTATGCTATGAGGACCTGCATGGTCAACCGGCAAGGACACTTCAGCACCATCCACCCGTCTTGACTGAGAACTAGAGAGGAATGGAATGAAATTGGAACTTATCATATTCACATCTGCTTCATATATAACCTTATCTTTCACAGTTTCAGCAAAACAGCCTGGAATTCTCCCTCTGATAATAAATAGAATGAAACAGGTTACTTACACCACCTCTGTGTATTTTCTAGTCTTATTTGTATGAAAAGATGTTGCTGTGATGGACAGACCTTTGCTTGGATGCGCTGGTTGAACCTAGCTATTGTTTCCCTGATGGCCCAGGTCCCATGTCTTAAGCAAAGTGTTTCACAACAGCCAAGGGAAAAGGCTGACAAGCAGTTCCTGTTGAGGGGGGTTCAGGCTTTTTATCATGCCAGTGTCCCCCATCCTGGTAAGGAAAACTCCCCTCAGGGGAGGTATTAGGAGCTCACAAGTAAGCCTGAAGGCATTCCTCTCTTGGGTCATGTCACTAAAAGGATCCATAAACCATCACAGACTTCAGAAGTACCCCCATCCATCCATGACTCATTTTCAGTGTTGCATCAGACAGTGTAAATCCCCTCCCAAGGGAGGCGTCAGGGCATTCCTGCATTATCCTAAACATACATAACCTGTCAAACTCTATTGCTCAGGCTCTCAGCTCCACCCTCAGTGGATCAAAACTTCAACCATCACTCTGACCACAGACACCCAAACAGCAATGATCAAGTCTCTTGTCCTTTCCTTTCCTTTACTTTTCTTTCTTTATATATTTTGTTTGTGATATTTTTATACTTTTATAGAAAAGAACCAAACTAACTGCATAACTCTTTTTCATTTCAACCGAATTGTTTTCAAATGTTCGCCTCATATATAGACCTATCACTTAGTGTTGTTCCACTTTAATCTGCCCCAAGGGATCTATTAACAAGAACTTGAGTTATCTGGCTTGAAAGTCAGGTTGAAATAGATGCAAAAAGACCATAAAATGGATGCACAAAACAACAGCAAACTCAGCATTCACATTACATTTGCAGGTTTAATATAAGAAAAGGGTCCAAAATTGTCCCTCATACAGAGCTGAAAGGAAGTTTTCTAAGACAGTATGTACATGTATAATGATTGTTATGAATTGCATAATAATTTTTTGTGTGTCTTGGGTCTGGTCTTCCAGCATAGAGACATTCATTTGACATAGTTATCACACAAACAACATTACAGAAAGGGGAATTAAGTAGTTTTCAACAAATTAGGTGATACACTTAAATGACAATTTCTCAGTCTCCCTCTGGAGTTTCTGAGTTGTCTTTTTTGATGCTAAGACATGTGATAGAATCCAAAATCTACTTCTAGATATTTTTCTTGAAGTAGGGCTAATATTGCTTCAGGGAATTTAGGAGAAATCAAAGTGCCTTTTTATATAGAACAAAAGTCAGAACATACAATTGAAAATGAGTGGAATGATCAGTCTCTGATTTGGACTTTCACTGTGGTGCTTAAGTTCCTTAGGGATGAAAATTGACTGGCAGTTCAGTTGTCAGACTGCCATGTGAAAGGGTCCTTTATCTCTTGGTGTTTGCTTCACAACTCAACATCTGTTGTCTTCTAGTATATTATACCAGCAGAAGATCTAGTGTCTATATATAGGATAGGAAATTCTTTGGCTTGTCTCACCCTTGCTTCCAAAGATGGCACTGAGAAGAAGGTAAGTTGTCATGAATAACTTCTCCACGGTAAAGTACAGGAATTTTTATTTCACAGCAGGGAATGGATAGTATTTGTATTCTTTAAATCTTTTCAAAAGATATATTAGGACATATTTAAACTTGTCAGAGAATCAAGGTCTTACTTTAACCTTTTTTTTCCTCATATTATGCAATTTAAGAAAGTATATTTATCTAAATATAATAGACTTGGAAAGAAAATATATGTCACAAACTTAGGCCATTTAACTGAAAAATTACGATCATTTCTTCAGCTACCCAGCATGAAAAAGATTATTATTAATAGAAGATACTCAATGCTAGCTGTGTTCTCAGCAGGACTATTTTATAGACAGTTTAATGGACTTTACTGGATTAGTGAGGTATTCAGGTGCCCATTCCTTTATGAAGTAAATTCTCATGTGATTTTAGGGACTATCTAATGTTTGATAAGACTCAGGACAATCCTTCTGGGAAAGAGGGGAGAACAGCTTCATCACCATTCTATGTATAACACATCAGGGCAATTCACACAACCTGTGAGTTCTTCCTGTTTGCTGAGCAAGAGATGGCCACATAGACACAGAAAGTTATAAAGCTACGTAGGTTACTCTGGGCCATGGCATACTGGTCCCTCCATCCCTGTCTCTTAATGAAAAAGCTTCTGTATGAGTGGAAAATAGGTGTGCTAGCGACAAGAAGAAGCACATTTCAGACACGTAATATGTGCAGAGCTGTTAAGTGACTTCAGATTGACTTCTGAACTGTCAGGCTTTGCTTATATACCCAACAGCATTTCCTCTGTACTTCTATCTTAGCACAGTAAAAATTCTGCATTGTTATTTTTAATGAAGGGGAATTAGGATTCACAGTTAGATAATTGGTTTTCAGTTAAGACCATAGGCAAGAAAAAATGCAATTTTGTTGTACATTGCAGCAGGCCTTTTTTTGTAACACCATGAAAAAAATTGAGTAGACTGGCATGACCACAGTGAAAACAGTGGCAAGGTTGTGTTCACTTCTCAGTAATATCTACAAATGTGGAGGAAACCAAAATCAGAGCTTATAGAGGCCTTCTGTCTGTCTGAAAAGCAGACCTGAAGGAAAAGCGCACACGTACAAGGTATAGGAGGAATTCCTTTCTTCCATTTACACCATCAAACTAGTGCATGGGATCATCCAATTTTCACAAAACTAGCAAATGTGTTACATACTACAGAGTTAAAATTCATTTTTGTTCTCCTGAGAAACTGTTCACAATTTAAAGCATACTAGAATTTGAAGAACTTAAAGAGAATTCTGAGGTGCGAACAGAAGTTATTCATTATTTTAATAGTTTAATGTTGGGCGGTTTTTAAAGTGATTTTTTTAATCCATATGCTAATATAAATATTTTAAGGGACCATATACTGAAACAGAATAGATACTTTTCTGAATTCACCCACATGAATCTGCAGATCAGAGACTATTGTTAAATATAAAGCTAAACTTGTCATTCTTGACTTTTTTTGTTGATCTATGGATCAAGACATTACTTGTTTGGATTTTTTCTAAGATGTAGTTCCTTTAAAGAGCTTTCACAGGGGTTACTGGGAAACTGGAAGCCTCCCAAGATGCCTTATTTTGACTAATGGCCAAGATGAAACTGTGTTTGGATTTTAAATGACTACGCAGCCTCTGCCTCATTGTAGTTTAAGGGTTCACTCACATAATGCTTATGTACACGTTTCTATCAGTCTTAAAGGAGTAACACAGACATAGGAACGTAGACTTTCTTTTTCCTTAAATGCACCATTTCTCCTATATTATACACCTTTCCCATGAATATAAACTATATATTTTCAAGAATTGGAAAGAAATCTTTGCAAAATCATGTTCTTGTTTCAGATTGGAATATTCCCTCTTGCTCCACACTGTAGCAGAACACAAAAGTGATGAAACACAAGCAAACGACTGAAAAAACCTTTTAATTGAACATTTGTGGAATCTAAAAATACAGATCTGCCATGGAGAAAGCTATGGTGGGACGTGTGATAAAGAATTTCAGAGTGGTGAATTTCCCTTTTTTTTGCCAAGTGCTTGAGGTTGTCTGTCTCTGTAGCCTGTACTCATCTCGTCTATTAACTTGTCTGTAGCTAGTAAGTCCAACTTTCTCAACAAGCAACAGACATGAAGTTTCATTCATGGCTCTCTGTTAAAAATATAAACAAATCAGCTACAGACTTCTCCACCTGAAGCCTTAAAGCTGAATATTGTAGGAAAGGATAAAACTGAAAATTGTAAACTCTCAGTGAATGTTAAAGCTTGTGTGGAACGCAAAATACGATAAAGCAAATGTATCAAAATGTGTTAAAATCATAACACAGAAAACCCATTTCTATCCAGCCTTCAATTCTTTTAGCCCTTCTCTCTGTTTCACACATGAATTGACTGAAGTTTTTTATTGATGAAATGCCTGGAGAAGTGAAGGTGTATGTAATGCTGTTCCAATTTATTGAAAGAGTGTCTCTGAAGACTAAATCAACATTAATATATAGTACATATAAATCTAGAATAACAACATCCAAACTCGTCAGATGGGGACTAGTAATCTTAACAGCACTGGACAAGTCCTAAAGGCAACCTAAAACACACAAATTGTAACTTTTTATTAGTGAGATATTTTCTCCCAAGATCATCATAAAAGAAAGTTTATTACACATACTAGAAGGATGCAGAGGCTTTTCAGAAATCTAATTTCTTCATGAAATGTACTTGTTAAAGGGTAGTTTCTAAATCTTCTCAGCTGTCCACCCTGACTGATTTTATTTTCAAAAACAACTTAATAGGAGTTGAATTTTCCCTGTAGTAATAGCTCCTTGAAGGCCTTTGCAGAGTGAGTAGTGAATTAACCAACCTACAGAGTGACCTAAATTATGAACAACCTCTAGGGCACCTGAGGCAAGTGAACTTTCCCTCACTGCATGCTGGAGCTGATGTACAACAACGACACTTTTTTGTAAAACCTAGCTGCCATTGGCTATTCTATAATTACTTGAGTTCTCTAAAATAGTAGCTGCTGCTGCCTGCACAAACCTGGTAACTTGCTTGCTTATTTGTTGTCTTCTAATTTTCTCCCATAAGTCTTAGCTATGTGGAAATAATGTTAAAATAAAAAGACAAAAAGAATATTTTAGCTGTATTTTTTATTTTTAATTAGCAGCAGTTTTGAAAAGCATTTAAATTTGTAACTGTTGGCAAACATCAGTGCTTCTATTTTTCCCATATTTCAGCTGAAGTGAGCTAATAGAAATCTTTCTTCAGTGTCCTCTGAACTCATTGCTGAAAACCAATCAAAGCTATATTCATTAGCTGGAAATTTTAAGAGACATTTTTATTTTAGCTTGAATAATCTGAAGGGGGAAAAAACTAATTTTTTTTAGCCTGCTTTCCAGGAAAGAAATATACTAATGGAAAAGTAATTAAAAACAGAAAAGAAATCTCCTCTGTAATTGAATAGAAATAACTATTTGGTTCCCTAAAAGTGTATCTAGTCCTATGAATTTAAAACAGCAACAAAAGAGAATCACTCTTTTATACTGATGTTCTAAGTTACTTGACGAAACAGTCTTCACTTGACAAAATAGTATGAATTTTGGTTTGTATCCTATTTAAAATGTAAGACAAAAATTAGCAGAATTGAACACAGAACTCACATGAAAGCTGAATGATAGTGTGATTTCTGGGAACAGCATATCTGTAATATTAGTCTTCTGGTATTGTTTTTGCAGCTTAAAGGAATTGGACACAGCAAATTCAATGGTTTTATTAAAATATTCTCAGTTCATATTTAATGTCACCTTATTGCCTTTATAAGAGAAATGTCAAATACATTTTTGTGTATGCATGTGACACAATCTAGGAAGCTTAAGCTTCCCAAGCTAATTTTCAGTTTTCCCTTTATTTTATATCTACTTTTATTTATTTATTATACTTTTTTTTTAAATACAAATATTTTCTGCCCCAATTACCGTCTGTCTTAAATAATTGTCTTTTCTTTATTTGGGGGCTTATAATTTCCTGGTAGGGAACCACAGATGGCATAAAACATATCCAAATTTTCTTTTTTATTCTTTCTTCTAGATTTATTATTTGATATTTCAAGAAACTGTCATCTGGGGAATGCCTTGAGATAACCTGCTTTTTTCCTATGGTCATGAATCTTTTAAAGGCTTAAACATAGATGACTGTGGTGGTGCTTGTGTGTTCAACTTACTTAGTAAAAGGCCAGGTAAAGAGACACTTTGTGGACCCATTTAAAGGAAATATTTCTCAGGCTTGTAGCTACCATTGGATGGTTGGATTCTGTGACCTATATGCTCCTTGTGATTCCTAAGATTATCTTATTCAAACAGACACAGTACAGTATATTTTCCAAGATAATAAAATGTGAAATGTTCCACATAAGAATTTAACAACTGTTTTCAGATTTATCATTTGTATTCTCTAGCTATGGCAGTGCTAACTTGGGACACCAAGTGTCGTAGTAAACTTTTGTGCTTTCATTGTTCAGAAATGTACGTTACCTTGTAAACAAATTAAACCACCCACCGACATTACACCTTAGTTTTGACATACCTGTTGCTGTAAGAGTCCTGTTCGTTATTTTGTGACCACCATAACCCTCAGTTACTGCAGTAGTCCTCTTTCTTTGCTATATTTCTGGACTTTCAAGTACCAGGTGTGCAATAAATATTTTTTTCCATCTCTTTCAGATTCTTCAATATTTTTCATAGAATGCTTTACTACCTGTATATATAAATAAAATCAATCCTCTTTCAATACATAAATAATGAGGCTTTTAAAGCACTAAATCTATCTTATGGTATTAATACAAATTTCACAACCTTAGTATTTCCACAGAAGAGAAAATTTTTAACAATAAAAAGAAATATGAAAGAAGGAAAAATATTTAAATGTGGAAGACAAAACTAAAATATGAAAAAATCTTTCAAATTTATATATTTGTGTGTGGTTTCAGGTATTTCTTTTTACATATATTTTAAGATTGTAGGTATTTAACTTTGGACAAGTTGATGCATACTAGGATATTTGAATTATAGACATTTATGAACCCCAGGGAAGGATTAGATTTTATATTTGGAAAAATTTATTCACAAATGGTTATCAAGCATTGTAAAAGGCTGCTCAGGGAAGTGGTTGAGTCACTGTCCCTGGAGGTATTTAAAAGATGTGTAGATGTGACCCTTTGGGACATAATTTAGTGGTAGATTTGGCAGTGTTGGGTTAATGCTTGGATTTCATGGTCTTAAGGGTGTTTTGCAAAGTAAATTATTCTACAGATAGGCCTAGTACAGAAGTGTGCTGGATAAAAAACACCTTAGGGATAACATTTTTGAAAGGGATGTCTTTCTCACCCAATAAAGTCCTTTCTGGTAGATGACTACTCAGCATTTCACCATGTGACTTCAGAGTGTTTAGGTTCATATACAGAACAACGTTTTTATGCTTTTCACAATAGTAATTATGACAGCCTACATGATAACTTATGCAAAGCCTCAATATTTTTCTTCAATATTTTTTTGCACTTTTTTACACTGTCAGAATTATCCAGAAGACATGTTGGCTCAAAAGACCAGCTATAGTTTAGTTTTTTCTGAATTCTATAGCCCTTTATATTTGACTTAATGAATTCCCTGTAATAAAGGCCTGAATGCAGGTCTGATATTCAAGAAACCCTGAGTCATAATTTTGGCTCTTGATGACTGATTACCCATGAGCTGGCATGTCACTCTTTAGTGTTTAAAGAAAGTTTCTTCCCACAATATTTTCACAGAAATAACTATGAACACTTATAATGTTTCTAACCATAATTTGAAGCTAAATAGTGCCATACTTTTGAATTTTTTGTGGCTATTGCTCCTAATATTCCTAGTTATGAAATCTGCATTATATGTGTGCTTTTCGTTCTTATTTAATCCATAAAGAAATGAAAAATACATTGTAACATCTCTATCAGTTCATAGTTCAGACATAAATACTTGCATAATTTCATTATTACTAATCTGTGCTTGAAATCATCAGGAATTTTGACTATTGTCAAATTATATTTTGCATTCTTGTTGGGCTTTCTTGCATTTTCATATTGAAGTTCTTTACCCAGTCCCCAATGGTGTAAGTGCAGGCTGCTGTCTCAGAATGGTCTTGAGTCCAGGTTGCTGTCTGTTGTGTCTGTACAAGCACTTGCACAAGTGAAAAGCCAGATCAGGAAACCAAACTATTCTGAAAAGGATCAGTTCCACAGTCTCAGAAGCTGCATCTCTTGCTGGAGCGCAAAGAAAAGCAATAAATGCCAGCCTGAAGGCAGAAGGTAAGACTATCCTTTTTTACAAATGCTTAAATTCAGTTACAGTTATGTGGTAGGTCTTAGTAAAATTACAGCTCAACTTACTATGATTAGGTAGCGGAGCACATTCCAAAACTGACCAGACTTTCCCATGCTACTGCTTATTTATGTCTACATGTTTCAAAAATTCAAATTTGCTTGGTGGTATTTTAGACATGTTCTGTATATATGGTTTACCATGTTATATAAGGAATGTCAACTTCACGTACATAGGTGTTATGTCTTTTCAGTGATATTTGCTTCCTTAATGTCCTTTATGTCACATCTGTATTTGTGTAGGTGTCTGTTTCCACGCATATGTAAAAATAACTTTTTGTACTTGTACTGGCTAAACTTCTGTGACATTTGCTGATCATTCCATGCAAAACCTTTAAGTGAGATTTGTTTTGGTGTCTTCCCTATTACAACGGCTGTGCTAAACATAAGAGCTATGCCGTCTCTTTAGGGAGTATAGCAATTAAAAGCAAAATGCCCACTTCAACATCTTATCTTCCAGGGAAAATAAACAAACCATAACAATACAAAACACTATAAAGACAACTTATCATTGTTTAGTTACAGTATCACTTAAAGAAATAAAACATTAATACAGTATGCACTTAAAAATACTTAATATCAACCCAACAAATCAACTAATGATTTTCAATTAATCCTAGAGGTGCCCCATGCTGTTAATTGGACTAGTTAATTTACCACAGGGCAGTCAGACAAGCACCACTTACACATGCAATTTCACATACTGAAGAAATTGTTTTCTTTATATCAGCTCTCATTGAAATCCAAAAGGAATTTCCTCAAGTATTTTACTTCAAAGGGTTCAAGATAAGCTGTTATCTCTTCCAAAAACAGGTAAAAGTACACTTTGGAGTTTTTGCTTGTCTTTTTGATTTTGAAATTTAGACAGACTTGTGGTTATTGTTATTTAAATAAATACTGATAATAAAAAAAATTAGTCTTGGAAAACCTTATTTTACTGGTTTTGTTCAGGAAGGTTTCTGTTTTATTTTGTAAGTTTTCTATATGCCACTGAAATCATTCAATCAAAGTTCTAGTTTTCTTTTCAGAAAAAAAAGGAAATTATTAGGAAGTAGAAGTTATTTTTTTCCATTTCCTAGTTTACCATCTTTTAAATTTAAGCAACAGAGCACCTGCCAGTGTCCCTAGTGTTACTCATGCTGCTTTTTTCCCCCCACCTCTTTCTAGGCTAGTAGATTTGTCACTGAGCAGGATAGGATTTGAAGTGGCTTCAGACCAAAAAGAATGACAGTTTAAAAGGAAAAGTATAAACTGCAAACACAAGCAAAGCTAAACAAGGAATTCATTCACCACTTCCCATGTGTTCAGCCATCTCCAGGAAACTAGGGCTCCATCACACATAACAATGACTTGGGAAGAGAAAAGTCTTAACTAAAAATGTTTTCCCCTCCTCCTACTTCCTTCAGCCTTCACTGCTGAGCATGATGCTGTACAGCACAGAAATTCACTTTGGAGAGTTAGGATCAGATATCCTGGCTGTGTCTCCTCCCAACACATTTTGTGCCTCAAGTCTACTTTCCAATGGCATCATCTGAGGAGCAGGAAAGACCTTTCTGCTTGGGAATACTGTCTCCTTTTTACTTCCACTGTGTCCTACAGTTTGTGAAAGAAACCCAGTGAAAGCATAATGTGTTATGGCTGGTTCAAAATGAGTCCTTTGATCTGCCTCATTCACAGAGTATAATTTTGTTAGGAGTTCAAGAAGTGTTTGAACAATGCCCTCAGGCAGACAATGTGAATATTGGGGTTGTGCTCTGCAGGGCCAAGAGCTGGATTTGATGATTCTTATCGGTCCCTTCCAACTCTATGATTCTATGATTCTGAGAGCTTTATGCCAGATTACAGTAGCTTGGAAGTTTATTTACCTTGAAGTTATTTCCAGAAAAGAAAAGACTTATGCACCTTTCTGGCCATGATTCCTAATCTGTTACTGAGAAATGTGCTTATTATTTCACTTCATATTTTTGTAGATATCAGAAAATAATTTTCCATCTGTGCTTAAATTGGTTGCAAAGCTTTTGTCATTTCTGAGATGTGAGTCTTTGAGACAATAAAAATCTTTTACACATAAACAACTTTACATAATTTTGTGAAATAAAATGAAATGGTCAAATGTCTCCACTTTTCATTGACTCATTCACTAGGAAAAAAAATGTAGGATACAATTCTTACAAATAGAAATGAGAGGCATAACTACATCTACTTGCTAATGGGATGAAAGGCTGAAAATACAATAGAAGGCTTTACAGCAACCTTGGATGTATAGGCAGATAAAATGATGAAACAACTGTAGAAATATTCTTCATTTAACAAGTTTTTATGTTAAAAAAAAAAAAACCAAAACTGAAGAATTGCTCCTATTACCTCTGCTTTTTTTAGAGGTATACTGTAAATAGAAAGGTAGATCTAACTTGGGGAAATGCAAAACATACAAAAAAGATTAACATGGTACAAGTAGAGAAAATAGAACGAAATATGCTTTCATAGTACAAAAATAATCTAAAGTAAGATAAGGAGGAGCTTCAAAATGGCTGAATTCTTTGATTAAAATCACAAAGCTGACAAAGGATAAAATGAAATTAGATTGAACTAGTCTGCAAAATAAATATAAGTTAAAATACATATATATTAAAAAAGGTATTTGGAATCTTCCTGTTAAAACAAGGTTATTATGGTGATAACCAAAACAGGAATAAATGTTGCCCATTTTCTGGGATTTACTGTCTTTAACACTGGCATTCAAGATCCACATTCAGCTATTTCTAAAATTGACCAAGGGGAAAAAATGGTGGGCTTTTTGTTTTATTGCACCAGGACTTGGAAGAGATGAGTTCAATACTGATTTGAAACGTTTCTTCTGCAATCTGAGTCTTTACAAAATGAGGATGATGATATTGACTGGTCTGATAAGAATGTACTAAGCATTTGCACAGTGGTTTAGATTTTGATTAGTATTAAGAATTACCTTCAATGAAACCAAATAATGCTGAACAGAAATAGATGTATGGGTGACAAAACCAGGTCTTTTTTGCCACAGAAGAAACCCACCATAACAGTAATTGACCAGGAAGCAAGTGTAGTATTCAGAGTAGTGCGGATGGCAAATCATATTTAAATATCACAATAGAAACTTATAAGTTTCAAAGAGAGTGCTTTACCAGTGATAGACTGAAGAACATCAGATTTAAAGACAGCAGCACAATCCGGTGTCTTAACTCTTCTTGAAGTTTAAAGCTTTGTTATACAGATTCTCAACTCTTTGAGATTATTTTATGATAATGAAATCATGTAGCTAATTTCTGAATTATATAATGAATAAAGAAATGTATAAATAGCATTATTCATTATCTAATTCCTTAGTCTTCAATCACAAGTGACAAATATTCTATCTTAAATCTTTTTGCCTATTATCAATTCTCTCTACTTGTAATATAAATAAAGCTGCAAAGAACTGAAATGGCACAAGGGAATATTGAGAAAAGTTAAATGAGTGAGGAAATCTGTGTTACTTTAAAGCACATCTGAGGGAAATCTTGGGTGTTTCCATGGTTATATTGCGTTCTGCCATTGCTTATGGAAATTCAATAGATGAGTTACATTTATGTTAATAGGATATTAGCATAAGCAACTGTTCAAATTATATGTTATATTACTGGGTTTACAAGGAGAGGAAACACAAAGGTTAAAAGGAACAGAAGTTCTGAGACATCTGAGAACTCCAAAGCAAAAGAAGTGTTTTGCTAAGGCCTACTATTTTGCTTGCATAGAGGTTAATCCTAGTAATTTATTAAATTTTATTGTCTCAAAAATGTAGGAAAAAACCTCCAAAGCAGGTATCAGACAATGAGATGAGGAAGCTTAGAAGATTTAATAATTATAGTCACATTTTTTGCATGAATAAAAGGACTACTCATTGTGAAATAACCAGATAATTAAGTTGGAGTTTGTTTGTCTTCTCCTTCATTTAACTGCTGTCAGAACTCATGCTTCAAAAAATAATTGATTTCACTTTAATGATATAAACAGAGCAAAGAAGGGAAAATAATCTTTTCTTAAAACTAAAATAAACTAGTCAGAAATTCTAGAAAGGACAGGTGGCAAAATATAAAGAGAGTAAAGCAACCCCTAAAACACAGGGTCTGAGAGTCTTTGAGTCAAGATCAGAGAATAAATAATAGGGCAATGTTGTGGTAAGGACCTGTCATAAACCTCCACAAAACAAGGCCATTGATGAGGCTTTTTGTACAGAACTATTAGAAGTCTCACGATTTCAAAACCTGGTTTTTATTTGGTTGTCAAACATACAGTAATCCCCTGGGAAGACAATACTGTGCGAGCAATTCAAGAGGTTTGTAGATTATGGTGGAGGTTATGTCCCAAGGCAAGGGCTAAAGGACTTAACTACTCTAAAGTGCTACTTGTCCTGCTGCTCACAAATGGGGAATTCCTAACTATGGGCTGATTTGAGGATCTAGAGAAGGGATCTGGGAAAATAAATGGTATCACTTGGACTCTGGACTTAAGCCAGAGAGTGGCCTTCATTTTACTTAAGGAATTACAAGTCAAAATACACCAAGAAATCACCATGAAGTCGAAAGGTCCCTATGAGAGATGGCTTATACTCTTTAAAGAGAGAGAGGAAAATAGGAATCAAACTACTTCAGAAGTTAGGAAGGCCAAGGATTTCCCCAGAAATTCCCCTTTGCTATACAAAGAGCTTCAAAGAACTGAACATTCAAGAATTGGAAACAACTGTAAGCAATAAAGAAGCATGAAATTGCTGCTTGGACAAAATTATTGTTTAGACACTTTTATATGAAATCAGAAGAGTCAAAGACTTACTGAAGTAAAAATAAGAAAAAGTTATGAAATGTAATGAGGGAAAAATATTTAAGACAGGCACAGGAAAAGAAAATTCAAGGAAGAAATAAATCTGTTGCTAAACAGTGGAGAGAAGTTAGTGATAGACGCGTTAGTGGTAGACAATGTTGAAAAAGCTGAACTATTCCATGCCTTTTTATTTTTTTCTGTTTTCAGAGATAAAGTATGATCACGGAAGTGGTAAAGCAGCAAGTTAGATATTCATTCACGTCCATGAGGTCAGATGGAATTCAATCGAAGTTGCAGAAAAAGTACTCTGATGTGTTTGTGAGGCCTGTGTGCAGCATCTACAAAGAAATCATAGCAAATGAAGGTCTCATGTAATCAGAAAGACAATGATATTTGGACTCAGTTATCCTTAAGTAATACAAAGGGGAGGATCCAGGGGCCTCCCAGCCAGTCAGCTTCCCCTCAGTCCTGGAAAAATCACAGACTAGCTTCTCATGGAGTTCATTTTCAGGCTTGTGAAGTAAAAGGGAATTAGGAAGATTTTACATGGATTTACCAGGAAAATAAATGTTTGACCAACTTTATTGCATCTTTTGGTGAAAATGCTGTTTGTGCAAATGAAAAAGGATTTGGTAGCCTCTACTCCAGTAAGGCTTTTGTCCTGTGCAGTGAAAAAAAGGTAAATATATTTTATGATCTATGATATTTTTTCTTTTTGTTTACTTTTCTATATACCATATAAACAATTCAAAGCAAATTTGTGACAGAAGCAATAATTTTACCTTTTTTTCTTGGTTATTTGAACCTCATTTCCTCACTTTCAGATAAAATATTTTCACAGCAGAAACAAATATTGGCAGATATAATTAAATGGAGAATTTGATATATTCATAACTAAACACATAACACTTGTAAAATTAAGAACATTCTTATATCTTTATGAATTATTAAAACCTATTTGCTAATTTGTATAATACTGTTAAAATTAATATTTTAAAAAATAATTTCTGTAATTAGTGCTCTAAGTACTCCAACTAAATTTTATTACACTACTACTGTAAGTAAAGTCATTCTTTTCTGTTTGTAGGGTCAAAGCTTCAGTCAGTGCAGAAAAAATTATTAGACAAATAAATTAATATGCTAAGGACTCAAGAAACACTAAGATCCAATCAGGAAATACTTCAAATAACATGATTGAAATAAATCATTTTTCTGTTTTTTTAGAAATTAATATGTTTTCATTTCATTCTCTAAGAGTAAATTCATATGTTTTTACAGTTTGAATTTATAGAAATTCATAGATATAGTTGTTTGGGGTGTTTGGGTTTTTTTTTTTTTGTTTTGTTTTGTTTTGCTTTGGTTTGATTTTTTTTGTCTTTGAAATGCCATTTCTAAAAGAAGTTTCCTGAATTTATACAGAATTTTTCTGTCCCTGGAATTGAGCAACAGGTACATTTAATTGTCCAATACAAAAGACAAGAATATGAAAGATTTTCCTTAAAAGTAAGGAAATTATTTGAGACACTGCAATTAAGAGAACATTTAAGATTTAATAAAATAGGATGGAGATGTAATGTTTCTCTAAATCATTCTTACCTTATACATACCTGGGTGTATCTACTCTGTATTTAAAACTGTTTGCTGATTTCAGAAGTAAAAAATACATTTGCATAATTTTTAATCCTTTTCATACCCAGTTTTTTTCAACACCCCTAAAAGAGCACAACTTCAGTTTTGTATTTCTTCTTTCATCAACACACGTGTCCTGTAAGATCCAATCCTGTAAAGTCAATTGAAGTTAATAGGCTTGCAGGAACATTCCTACTAACATAACTCAGAAGATGGCATATCTAGTGACATAAAATAAGGAACCTAACTGTATTTTAACTCTCTGTAACTTGTTAACTGATAATAATAAAGAACAATTTAGTCTCTGAGGGTTTGTTTTTTTTTCACTGACTTAATTCCACAGTTTTATTTTTACTGACTTTCAAAAGTAGAGTAGAAATATGGTCTTGTGTATTATAAACTTAGCTTTATTTAGTGCAATTTCTTAATATCTTGCAAGATTTTCCTAAACACATCTAGATTGATAACTAAACTTAAGTCTTTAATTACTTAACGCTCTGCATAATAACAAAATAAAAATATTGAATTTTTTTTTTTTTAGTATTAAGATCTTTGAGTGATGTGATGTTCATCTTTATATAATTTTTAGTACACTGAATGTGACAGCAGGAGAAGTAATAAAAGGCATGATCCTTCCTTAGTCCAGGGAGCAGAACAAGCAAAACAGTCCAAGATGTGAAGATATAACTACAGTATGTGACAGACTAAAAGCATCAGAAAGGACAAGTGTCTCATTGCAGACTAGCAAACAGCAGTGAGAAATGTTCTCAACTTCTACAAGTTAGCTAAACTCAGGAATGTTCCAGCTCACTGTTCTCATATTCCTGTAAACTCACTAAACAGTTCAAAGTAAACAGCTGGACAGCTGCGTACATCCCGCCCTTCTACCCACCTCTGAGGTTGCTTAAGCTGCGACTCATTGCAGTATGTCTACTTCATCCATCTCTCTGTCATTTCAAATTCTGAGCTAAATATGAAGGAAATTCCCAGTTGGAAGCTGATGACTTGTAGCAATGATCAGGTAGGGCTAGCTATCTCATGTGTGCTACAAATTGATTAAGTTTCTATTTCTTTGGGCTGGCATCTTAAAATGTATATTACTATAAACGGTACATTGTTACTTAAGATCCTGCCACTAATTCCATGAAAAAGTAATAAATTAGTGCAATATACCACCACTCGGTCAAACAATTATTGCAACCAGTAGGATCAGGCTCAGTATATCTATGATTCCACATAGAACAAAACTAGTTCAGGAATATGGGGGAAAAATACATATTTGATCCTGACACTTTCATGTTCACAGCTATATTCTCAGCAAGCTAAATTAGAGGTGTAAAATTATATTCCTTTCCCCCACTTATACTCCTAGGTGCTGAGGTCAACAGAGACCAGGGGTGCTGGCAGGAGCTGTGCCCTCTCCTTTCCAGTAGGAGCAGTGCTATTGCTTCCCAAAGAGCTGAGCAAGGCCAAAGCTCCCAAGGTGGCTCATGGAGGGCACTGCTGGAGCCTCTCAGCTCACTCTCTTCTGGCCCCTGACCAACAGCTCCATTTGGGGTCCTGCTGTGGTGCCTGGCTAGGATGGACTGAGAAATGTTGGGTGGGAGCACCACACCAAGTACCTCACTGCAGATACTGACAATAACATAGTACATGATTTATTTTATCACTGCCAGAAGCCCGTGGCCATGCAGTGTCCTGGGGTTCTGGGTCTGGGACCTGTGGGGCCTCAGCCTGATCTGGGTGTCTGGAGATGAGAAACCCTCACCTCCCTGGGGTGAGCTGGGGCTGTACAGTACCATCTGTGGTAATGGTGTGAGCAGCCACCATCCTTCTTGAATGACAAGCTCCAGCCTTGAGTGTCCTTGTTTGGAGGATCTGAGAGAGTGGGTCTGGCAAGAGACAACCTACATAATTGGATCCTCTATAGATATTTGAATTTCCTGAACCTCTCAAGTAGAGATTAAAACTAAACATCAGTGGCATGGCGGACATCTGCAGCCAGCTCTGAGACAGGTTTGTCCCCAAATGTCAAATTCTCAAGTTGCTCAACAGCAGCAGAGGGCACCTAGATTTTCAGTGCTTCAGATCTTGTCAGTCACCATCAGATCTTAGTGGATCTTGACTTATGTAGGACTTTGACCTATTCTCTAGGAAATGGAGAGTTCCCCACAGAGTGGCAGCAGCTACTACAGCCCCAAACCAGAATGACTACACATTCTCAATTTACTAAAAAGAATTTCCCACAGTAACATTGCTATGATCTATGTCTTTTTCCTGGGCACTGACATGTAATCAAGGAGTCCAGGAGTGTTTTCTCCCTTTCTTCCTCAGCTTTTTCCTCCACTCTTCTGCCCAAATTCATCCCAAGAGAACTCATTACTTCTCTGGTAGGAGTGAAAAAAAATGTCTGTACCAAGTCCCTTCATATTTTCTCATCCAAAATATTAAATTACAGATATCCCTGCATAGACTTTTTTTTTCAAGCCAGTTCCATGGTCATTTACCCTACTCTTGAAACTAGCAGAATACCAGCCAGAATCAGTGTGGGTGCTCCGTTTTAACTGCTGTGCAGCTTTTACATTACAAGCTTTTGAATTTTCTTCGTGAGGTGGTTTGGATTAGAAAGGACCTTAAAGATTATCCAGTTCCAAGCCCCATCTCCCCACAGTCAGGGACAAGCTTTCACTAGACCAGACTGCTCAAAGTTCCATCCAACCTGTCCTTGAACACTTCCAAGGATATACACCAACTCTGGGAAACCTGTGCAATTATCTTACTGCCCTCACAGATACATGTAGATATTTCTTTCTTACTTCTTCCTTACAGCTAATCTCAACCTGTGCACCTTCATCTGAAGGCAGTTACTCTTTGTCTATCACTACATGTTCTCTTAAAAAGTCCACCTACAGCTTTCTTGGAGACCCTCTTTAGGTACTGGAAGGTTCTATAAAGTCTTCCCAGACTTCTTTTCTCCAGTATGTACAAACCCAGCTCTCTCAGCCCGTGTACATAGGAAAGGTGTTCCAGTGCTCTGATCATCTTTGTTTCCCTCCTCTGGATTTGCTCCACATCTTTTTTATACTGGGGACCCCAAAACTGGACACAGTCCTCTGGGGTGGGGCAGGGTGTCTTGCAAGCAACCAGAGTAGAGGGAGAGAATCACCTCCTCAAACCTACTAATCATACTCCTTTTCCATCAATACCCCAAATCCATCTTCTCAGGGCTACTTTCAATCCATTCTTTGCCGAGCCTGTGTCTGTGCTTGGGATTGCTCCAACCCAGACACAGGACTTGGTATTTGACCTTGTTGAACTTCATGAGAATAGTACAGGCCCACCTCTCAAGTTCCCACTGGATGGCATCCCTTCCCTTCAGAATGTCAAACACACCACACAGCCTGGCATCAATAACTTTAGTTTGAAGCCCTCCTCACCAGTTTGGCAAGCCTATTACCAAAGATGCTGTTCTCTTTCCCTGACAGCCCCCCGTGGACCAGATTTCTCGAAACATGTCCCATGGCCTAAATAGCTTAACCTCTTCCTGTGGCACCACAATTTACCAAACTAGACTGGCCATTTCAAACCCCTAATCACAGAAAAATATTTAATTGTGCATCTGTCTGTGCACACTTGAGTATACATTTCACACTCCGCAGCAATAAAGATTATTGATGCATGCAATAGACAAAAGTAATAACTGAACCTTGTGCTTTGAAAAGATAAAATAAAGTTCTGTAATTTTTGAGCAGATATAATAGTATTCTGAGGTGTTCGATGAACACAGTTTTCTGTTGTTTTGTTTTGGATTTTTCTTAGCAAGAAAAATGTTTCTTTTAGTCTGTGGATGCAAGCATTCAATTGATAGCAGCTCTTCAGAAATCACTAAGGATACACCATGCACATACCAGATAAATGAAACAGTTTAGGGGAAAAGTTTTGGAGTGTTCATGAATTTATGCAAATATATTACTTCTTCAGGTCATCTGGAACTGGAAGTTTAAAATCCAGAGTAAATAAGAGACTCTATATACTTTCATTATTTAAGTATTACAAAACTGCAATGCATGAAGTACATTATTGCTCTCATGATAGGAAAGAAAATGAGTGCAATGGTTTTTCTGCTGTTTTCATTTTCTCTACTTTCTGGAGTCACTGCTGAGAGGAATGGAACTGACTTCCCTGACAGAGTAACAATTTGTATTTAAGAGGAACATGGCTGGTTTTCTGAAAAGTTTGTGTTTTGCAAGGATGTGTCACAATCTGAACAAAGGAGAAGGAAATTGTACTTTCTTTCACGTCTCCATCTTTTGCTTGCAACTCACACTGTTCTAGGGCTTTTGAGCTGCCAAGTTGTTTCAGTGAAAATCTGTCACATTGAAAAGTCTTAAAGCCTGACTTTAAAGGATCAAGTTATGAAAGACTACACTGCTTTTTCTTCTTAACAGTGTTCTAGTAAAACTGAGTATTGTTGCCTCAGGGTAGTAGAAGTGTTATTCCTGAGGCATTCATATTTCATGTTAAGTACACATTGCCATGAGCTTTGTGATTCTACTGAGAAATAATTCCATTTATTTACAATCATCTGTGCTGCCACTCAGGTAGATAGGAAGGAAATCATCTTGCAGGCAAATCTGCTAAAAGCAGTGATGTAAAATTTTTAAAACTTTTTATAAAATTATGTGCGCTTTCATAGTGAATATTAATTCACTGATATATATTTTAGGTTTTTTTTATTTTAGAAGGGTATTTGGAAAACATTTGTACTAAAAAGATTTATGTTTGGAAAGAAAAGCCTTTAAGTCTAGAAATGTATGTTATCATAATATTATCTGGCAGGAAATTAACATCCTGCTTGGCTTCGTGATATCAATCTTTTCAATGCCAATTTGCAATTACATAATTGATGGCATACAAGCAACTTTATGAAGGTGTTAATGATGCACAGCAGACCAAATAAGCTACTCCCATATGTCAGAAAACAGTTATAAAACTTCCCCATACAAATATTCACTCTTATGACTAATTCTTTTAGGCCTCTTCTACAGAGAAAGGGGAAGCAAATTCATGTTGATACAGTGCTTCCATCATCATTCACAATAACTTATGTTTACAATCGGAAATCATAACTTTATGTCTTGGGCTTTATGCTTGACTTTTGGTGCATTCATCCTGATGCCAAATAAAGTCATATGCCTCAGGATAATCATTCTGCCTTTGAAAAAAGGATTAACTTCTCTCATGACATTCAGAAAAACTGCACTCAACAGCCTGTTTAGCTTGAACAATTTTCAGAAATCAGCGCTGAATCAGTGTTCAGATTATTTAACACACAGTTCAATATGGTATTGCTGAATAAAGAAATTGATTTACATGCTTATCAATTAGCTCCACTCCTATCTCCTTAAGTTAGACAAAATAAGTAATTTCGAAATTTTTGTTTTCTATGACAAGGAAGCATAAAGATTTCTTTTTGCCCTTGTGGCCTAACAGAGGTGAATGGAAAGCATTCTTGTACTATGTATACAGATTTCCTTATGATAACTCGAGTGTATTATATATTTATATAGAATCCATTTGTCATGAGAATTGACAGGCCCTGTCTGACTTTTATCTAGATAAATGCTTGCATGTAAAGTGGTCACTATAGAATAAGGCTTCTGGAAGTAAGTGGAAGTCAGGAAGTACCATTTTGGAACTGCTGGATTTGAATTATATCATATTTGAAACCTTGTACTGCACTCACCAAATCTGGTGTCATAATCAGCTCATTCTTCCATTCATCATGCAGATAGGGAATAAAGGATAATGTTCTTTGGAAGAAAAGATGTTTCCAAACTCCAGTATACAAAGGATAAGAAACCTTTCTCATACAGAGACTGATTCAGTAGGATACTCACTTGAGGTTCAGTAAACTCCATTCCACAGCTGTGCAGGTCCAACAATGGGAAACCATTGCCAAAGAATTTAGCGTGCAATGGCTTGAATTATCACTATCTCAAAGCATACGTCAGCCTAGTCTTTTGATTATGTGCTGCCTTGCAAGAGAGGAATTCAGTAGTGCTATTCTTTCCTTACACCTAACTTTCCAGTTTCTTCTTCCCCTGTAAGTTTCTGTCTATGGGTTAAAATCTTATCTAGCATCCACTATGGAGGGCCCTTGGATGCCAAGAATAAGAGAATATAGCTAACTAATGTGAGGAATTATACCAAGGGAACTGTTGCTATAGACCTGACTGCTCTTGTACATTTCTGCTGAGCTTCTGACCCCATTCTTTGTAGGTGGCTGAGATGGACCTTTGGTATGTTGCAGAACACTCACATTCTTGGTCTTAGATTAAATTTTTGAATATCAGAGCCAAACCTAGATTTATATGTAACTTGATTTTTAAAACCAAAAAACCCCAGACAGTTAAATTTTGATTAATTTACTTGAAATATACAATCTGTTCAAAATGACAACATAATAGTGACCTGTAGATCAGAATGAAAAAAATCATGATATTTGGAAAGGAACTCTGGCAACCGTCTAATTAAATTTTTTTGATCAGAGTAGGATCAGCTAAATTAGGTTGACCAAGACCATAGTCAGTTTTTCAATATTACCAAAAATGGTGACTCTACAGCATCTCTGCGTAACCTGTTTCAGTGTTTGACCACCCTCACACTATTTTTTTATGCTTCTGTTAAAGTAGAATTTCCCGTATTTCAGTTTCTGTACATTGCCTCTTTTGCTGTCACAGGGTACCACAGAGGAAACATTGTCTCTGTCTTCTTTATTCATTACTATCAGAGGTTGGCCCAGTAAGGCAGTTGTCCCATTCCACACTACACAGTGGCCCGAACACTGTTACTCGGTGCAGTTTCAGGTGCTTCAGTATATGAAGCCTATAAAATGACAAGAGTGTGCCCAGAGGAGGGAGACAAGATGGTGAAATGTCTTGAAGGCAAGACTTACAAGGTGTGGCTGAATCACTCTTGTTCAGTCTGGAGAAGAGAAGGCTGAGGTATGACCTCATCACAGCCTACAATTTCTTCAAGGGTTTAAGCAGATGGGAGGCTGCTGATTTCCCCTCTCTGATGATCAGTGATAGGACATGAGTAAATGGAATGAAGTTGTGTTAGGGAATGCTCAGATGGGACATTTGGAAAAGGTTCTTCACAGAGAGTAACTGGTCATTCAAGCATTTCTTCATCCTTTGAGGTCTTTCTGGATAACACATTAATATGGTGTATCAACAGTTCCTCCTAGTTTTGTGTCATTTGCTGAGGAACATTTGCGTTCTGCTCCACTTTCCAGTTCTGTAATGAGGGTGTTGAACAGTATTTGGCCCAGTACAGACGCTTGGGGTACTCCTCTAGTGATTGGATTCCACTGGACTGAATTCCAACAGGTCTGCAGGTGTGCACTGATCAAAAATATTTCAACCTGGCATTTCAGCCAGTTTTCAGTCCACCTCTATGTCCATATAACTACTTCATATTGTCTCAGTTTGTCTGTGAAGGCTTCATGGAAAACAAAGTTAAGACTTTCAAGATTCAGAATAAACAACATCCATTGCCCTCCCTTTGCCTATTAAGCTAGTCTTTTCATTGTAAGAGGCTACCAGGCTGTTTAAATATCATTTTAGTTTCATAAATCCATAGCCACTACTCTTAATCTCCTTGTTCTTCACACATTTGGAAATGGCTTTGAAGATGATTTGCTCCATGACCTTCCCAGTGATCAAGGACAGGGTAACTGACCTGTAGTGTCTCAAATCTAAATATTTGCACAAACCACAATAATTTTATTCAAAACCAAAACGTTTAGACACTGCCTACTCTGCCAGAGTAGACAGTCATAAAGAGAAGATTGATGAAAAGAGCATTTGAGAAACAAGACACAAAGCTGAAAAACATGAATTAGATATTGTAAATTATCTTTGTGAACCGAAAAATGGTGAGAGAGGTGTCTCATTGTTTGAGTTGCTAAATATTAATGTTTTTTCAGGAGTGAATGACTTCTTTTTTAGCCTCATTAACATTTAGACAGAAAGAAGGGTATAGAGTTCTGTGGTTATACAAGTGGAGTTTAGTTTTCAGAACAAACCATAGCACCTCTCCAGATTCAAACAGAAGTTGAAGTGAGACTATTTTGGACGGAAATAAGTACCTAAATAAGTGGAAGCTTGTACTTAAGATGACTGTTGCTTCATTGAGTTGCAGCTTGAATAAATATTAGAGATTGACTTATAGGATATAATTAAAGAGATTAGAGGTTCATTTACTATAACAAAGATTTCACTGTCATACTTTACTGTATAAAATTAGTCTGTTGATACAATTACAATTTTTTTTAATTTTTTTTTTTCCTTCTGGAACAAGGAATTAGTTGTTTCATGACTTTTATTCTAGAAGGAATGGAGTTGTTTAATGCCCGGCTTATTACGAATCGTAGTTTCTATATTTGAGGTGGACATTTTCATATAATCAATGTTTATTATATGGGTGGAGTTTCTGGTGTTTAATGGCAAAGTTCAACAACAGAATCTTCTTTAAATCCAGTCAGTCATTGATGTTTGCACTTTCATATCGTATCATCTTCCATGTTCTCTCTCTCCAGTTTCATTAACAGCATGTATTTGAATTCAAATTGATCATATTAGCCCCTGAGACATGGTTTACAAAATAAATTATATGCTTTATCTACACAACTTTGTAAATTCTTTCACTCTGCTAACTGAAACAATACTAGGCTTGATTAAAAGGACAGAATGGAAAATTCTGGCTTAAGAAGAAAGGGACATTACTAGTGCTCAATCCCAAATAATATCAATTGAGGCCAAATCCTGGGATGTGCTGATTTACAATGCATTTTTTTTCACAGTCTGTATACTCATAAAAATTTCTCACATTCCTGAGTATTTTCATAAAACACATCAGTACTTATCAATCTTTATTAATAAGGATTGTTTGAAAATTGGTATCTAAACTAAATTTAATCTGTATGAATTAAGCTAAACAAATAGTGATATTTCAAAATGTATATTGATACTTGAGTTTTGTTTATACAACACTATAGGCATACAAGCACTCAATTTCTCTTAAAACTCTTATCTGCAAACTAGCCTTAGATCAAATATGAGTGGCAGACTGTCATTTTCCTACTTGTTCTGCTAGCAAATATATTATGAATAAAATTTTATTGGATACCCTTTCAAATAAAATATAGCAAAATATATTTCAAAGCAGAAGATAAATAATGGAAGAATTATACTAACTAATCCATACTAATAAATCCTTGTCTAATGTCCCCTTTTAAGGCTCTTGTGCAAATAAGGTAAAGGTTTTAAAAATAATGCAGTGATCTCGTAAGTAAATGAAATATGAAGATACTAAATTGACTTTTTCAACCACTGATTGTCCAAATAACTTTAACTAGATAAATGACATTGTCACCTGTCAGGTACACAAAATAGGAGAGCTATCCCAAGTTAGGATTAATTTTAACCCTTAGGAAAAAACATGTTGTGAAGAAATTTTGATGACTGGGCGGAGGAAGGGATGCTAAGTGTTTTATTTAATGCATAGTTAAGTCAGAATTTGCCAGAAGTTCCAGCAAATTTTGAATACTCTCGTGTTTGCATCTTTTCAGCATGGTAATCTTATGAGGGTATAATCAGCAAGTTGTTATTTGGTGTGAGCATCATGTGGTTATACTGAAAGAGCTATTTTGTGGGAAAGAAAGCACATTTCACGTAACTGCAATTTCCCTCTATCAACAAAAGCCACAATGCAGCTTTGTGCAGCAATAACAAGTACCAAACAGTGGGATCTTACAGTATGTCAAACTGTTGTTAATTACAGAATGTTGTTAAAGGAAAACATACTATGCAGAGCAGAGTAAGCACAACAAAGGGACATTTATAGGCCAATACAGCTGTCATTGAAATAAGCAGGAATTTCGCTGTTAACTTCAATCCAAGGAGAATCAGCTTTTTCAATTTAACTGCGAACATAAAGTGGCAAGTCTTTTGCAAGCCATCTCTCTCTCTGTCAACTGAAATAATATGATTCTATATTAAGGCATAGAAAATTTCTAGGCATGTGATAGATGCATGCCTTTTAGTGAAAGCACAAGTATGTCCTAGACATTCTTTCTGACTGCCTAAAGATATTCTTCTCCAAATTGGTGGCCGCTTGTCCCCAGACTGGTCCTGTCATAAGGATGAGATCTCAGTCCATGTTACCACACAAAACAGTTTGTGGTAATTGTTGAGTATACCATTTGATGTGAAAATACTGCTCTCAAAAAAGCATCTGCTCACTTATACAGAGATATCACGTATCGAGAAGATATAGAAATAAGAATAGTAAAAAATACATAAATATCTCATTGCAGAATTTGTATAATATCACAACAAAATGACAGGTGCTAATTTATACCTGAAAACTTCATTCTGTTCTCAGTAGTCAGCCAGCAGTATCTCTCTCAAGTTGTTCATCCTCCAGCTGAAACTGTTCTGCATGTGGCAGAGAACTACTTGTGTTGGTTACAATGCTTATTTAGGCTCATGTTTTATTGACTGTATTATATAATGTAAATGGAATATCAATAGTTATCTTTCAAGGCATCATAACTGCCCTTGAAGATTCAAAATAGAAATTAAGACACGTTTCTTCTCTTGTTTACCCGCTAACTTATTCAATGCCTCTGTATGCTGACCTTCATCATAGTGGAGACTGCTGACAGAGTACTCTTAAACTTTTTTCAGAATAGGTATCTCAAAAGATTAGGGAGGAACTCTGAAATGCAAGTTATTTTTCCTTTGTTTATGTCTTCTATCACCAAAGTAACCAAATTACAGTCATAAATTTATGTCATAACATTTTCCAAAGCACATATTTAGAAGGATTTCAGTGTCCTGAAATAATTATTTATTTTTTGTTCCTTTCTTCTTTAGTTGCATGAATTACAATATGAACCATTTCACGGTTCTGTGATTCTATGATAGAAATTTAAAGCAGGTTATAAAAAACCATTTCTGACAATCTGCATTTCAGTGTATCTTTATTTCTGTAAGGACCCCACATTACATAGTAGGGGAGCAAGTAACTTGTTTAGTAGGTATGGTAAAATTTTTCTTTTCTTTGAGACATTTTAGAAATAGAACTGCTTATTAATAATGAAAATTGATTACTGATAATTAATTAATAATTTGTTTAATTAATAGAAGATAAATTTTAAATAAATTATTTTGTTAATAGAATTTTGTTTAAATTCTACTTTGAAGAGAGAACTTAATCCTGGCACTAAGACCACGATTACATAAATGAGTATTAATGTAAGAAAAAAAAATCTTGTTGGGTAACATGCTGCTTTGGATCATAATGAAATGAAAAGAGAAATATTTTCTTTCATTTTACTGGAAAGCACCACTACCTCTCTAATTCCTACATCAGATTAGAAATAAAAATTTTCATGGGAAAGAATATGTTCAAAGGAATTCTTCTTACTTTGATGCACATATTTTTACATGGAGGAAAGAGGGATTATATTAGATTAAGTGTATTGAACAAGACTTTAATAATTTCTCATAATTAGATACCAAATTTCTGAGTTTATTTATTTAAAAGCCTTCATTAAAGTATGAAGTAGAGCTGCCTATATGGGTATTGAGAAAACTGATTTCTTTATTCAACCTAGAGTGACATATGCTTAAATTGCAAAATTATGTATTTCTTGGTGTTTTGTTTGCTCTGTTTTCTTATCTAGAACATGTTACAAAAATTTAAAAAATATACTTTTTTTCTTTTTGAAATTTAATCTTCTTTTCAGAGTGCTGGCATCCTTCATCACATTGGAAGACACACTAATTTCTAACATTTAGTTTAATTTTGCAATTGTTTCCACTGGGTAAGACACCTTTCTCCAGACACCACATATTACTCCATGAATCCAATATGTGGGTTTCCAGAAACCTCTGACATAAGTCTGGCTGAAGTTGCTACATGAAATATTGCTGCTTATTTGGCAGCAATACCTCTGAAAATATCAAATGAGCTTCTGTAAGCAGAAAGACAGAAATAATAGAAAAAATGGCTAAATGTCAAGAGAACAACCAGAAGATTATGAGCACTGGGAACATTAAATGCACCCTGGACAGCGAACAAATAAGCAAATGATAGATACAGTATTGTGCCTGGAAGTACTCTACCAAACTACCTTGAGAAAGGTTTTGGAGAGGCTTGGGAAAAAAAAAAGGAGCATTATTTCCTGTCACAGTGAAAGTGTGTATGTGTGTGTGTGCATGTGAAACAACACTTCAGATTCTACTCATGGAGCTAGAGTTTTAATGTAAAGATTTCTTTTATTACACAATGTTATCACCAATCGGACATGTTGGTATAATCCTTTCAGTTTTGACAAAGATCAAAATACTTTTGTCCCAAGATTTATAAGGGTTTAACAGAATATGATTGACACCTGACTAGCTAATACTGTAATCAACCAGATGAGCTCTCTATTGACCAGCAGTTCCTTAGATTAAATACTCAGTCTACCTTTAAAAGATTTGGGCTCATGTGACTTTTTTATTACTCATTCCTCTTTGCTAAATTTCAGGTGAATTCAAAGATCATAACTGTTTGCACAGATGGATAATTATGCTGCTTTGACTGTCTAATTGCTTATATCAGAAGTTCAGTAGGAAGCTTTTAGGTTTGAGCATGGGGATGATCCTACGGTTCAACATTCCTAAAAGGCCTCTTACGAGGAAGATGACTGTCATCTTGTTTGAACAGTAACCAGGCAATTAGAAAAAAACTTTTGAACCAAAGGAGTAAACCCCAAAAAAGGAAGCATAAAAGAAGTAAATAAATGGATACTGTGACAGCTCAGAATGAAACAGCAGCCCTGAAAACAATCAGGCGCTGGTTTGTCATTGTTGGCAGACACCCTACAAGCATTATAGTCTGTCTGAGGGCTGATGGTGCAGCCCCTCTGTGAAGCACTGGGGGAGAAGCTTGCATGAAGCTAGAGCAGAGAGTGTAGAGGACAGCTAGTGGGGAACCTCATCTCATTGTGCCTGTGGGGACTTGTGGAGTCCTACCTTTCTGGTGAGTAAATGGCAGTAGGCAGCAGGAAAACACACAGAGCAGGATCACCCCCATTTGTCAAAGAGGGGTGTGTACTCAAGGAATCTGCCCCCCAGCAAACAGGGCATGCTGGAAGCCCAAATGTAGCTTTGTCAATATCAGAGAATGTCTTGAATTGGAATGGACCCTAAAGATCATCTAGGTCCAACCACACTGCCGTGTCCAGGGAAACCTTCTAGACCCAAGTGGTACATCGGGGTCCCAAAGGCAGACCCAAAGGTACCTCAAAGCCCCAGCCAACCTGGCCTTGAGCACCTGCAGGGATGGGGAATCCACAACTTCTTTGGTCAACCTGTTCCAGTGCCTCAGCACCCTCACAGTAAAATGACTTTGCAAGGGATTAGAACTGTGTGGGGTTAGATACCCAAATATGCTTAAAATCTGTAGCTGTATTAACATTTTGTAAGTTTCTAAATAAGACTGTCTGTCTATTGAATTATTTATACTCCTGCATGTATAGTTCAGTGATTGCCAGCTAATTATGTGTTGTTAATAAATCAACAAACCATTTCTGTTCTGAACTGAGCAGATTTTTCTCTGATATACTGACAAGCTCTTACATTCTAACCACCAAATGTGGTGAGTACTGTAGTGCACATTCTGACAGGTAAAACAACACCAATTCCATGAATTTATTTTTATGCTTGCAATTTTTCATAAGTTTTCCTCAAGAGAGATTCAATAACCAAAAGAAGGCTTATGGTTCTAGACCTGAAATTTAGGCCTGAATTTCCAAGGGCTATATTCTAACCCCTAGCAAACCTCAGTACAACTCTAATACTGAGAGAAGGAAACACTTCACTCCAGTGAAACATTATAAACAGAAAGAGAGAAAGAGATACTGATTTGACAGCTAAGTCATTACCTTCATTAAGAACCTTCAAAGCCTACAAGAAAAATCAAACAAATCCAGAAGACTTAAATGTTTTTTCAGATGTGAAACCCCCAGCTACAGCCAAAACAATACATTCTCTTTTATTCATATTTCTTATTGAAATTTTAACAGTACACGATTTTGAAGAACAAATGGAACAGGAGACTCATTTCCCTTCTTCATGATGCTATCCAGCAGAACAGGATGTAACAAAGAGTTACAATGTGGTGTAAACAATTACCACATCAGAATACTCAGTTCAGTCTTCATGGTTTCACTGCAGTTGGTAAAACGATTAATTAATAGTAATTTAATAATATTAATTTTAACTCCTTTCATTAAATCTCATAACTCTTTCAGGAAATGCATTATTAGTGTTGCCATTAGAGTTTACAGGTTTGTTTTCTGCAGAAAACTGCATAATTACAGAACATCTGACAATTCAATATGAATTCATTCTATTAATAGTTTTGATGTGTATGTATCTTGCTATGAGAAACAAGAAATTGCTATGGAAAATATAGGAAAGCCTGTAGAGAGCTGGACAAAGATGCATTCTGATGATCACAGCAGGTGACTTTTAGATGGGTCCTTCTGCTTCTGCCCTGGGCTTTTTGACTCTCCTCAGGTAATGACTCATTTCAGGGTTTTTTCAAATGAGCACAATATGGGCTATTCATTTAAGAGTTGGACTTGATCCTTGTGCGTCCCTTCCAACCCAGAATATTCTGAGTTGTGAAATTTAAAAACAAACAAACAAACAAACAAACAAACAAACAAACAAACACTCCTTAAATTTCAGCTATGACACAATACAATTTTCTTAGGTTATGTGAAAGTTGACAAACAATGAAGTTTTAAATGTGTTTGTGAGGAAAAAAGTTGCTATATACCCTAAATGTAGGCCTCATACTCACTGTCCATAAAACTAAAAAAAAAATATGATTCAGTGTTTGAAGACCTTTCTTCTACTTATTAACAAAAACATATTTCACTCTCCTTAGTTCTTTCTGGATCTAAATGAAATTAAATAACTAAATTTAAAACACGTGTCCACCAGTAAAATTTCTCAGTACCTTCCAATTCCAGTTTTCATCATCATGCTTGGTTACATTTTTCTTTAGCAAAATACTTTTACAAATATAGATATTGATATAATACAAAGTGTGGAGAGAGAGAGAGCGAGAGAGAGAGAAACTAAATCTTCAGTTTTATCATAATAGTATAAATAAGTGAAACATTATGAAGATAATAAGTATCTTGATATACTCATGGAGCTCCTGGAGCAGATCCAGCAGAGGATAACAAAGATGATTAAGGGACTGGAGTGTCTTCTAAGAGGAAGCTGTGAGAGAGCTGGGCCTGCCTGGAGAAAAAAATGATTGAGATGATGCTCAGTCACTCCTTCCACCCTTAATCTCCTAATTCTCTGATTCTGTGAAAAGAACAAACTCATGTATTCATTTAAAAGCAGATTATGTCTTATTCATTTAGTAAAAAGCAGTTGAAAAAAAACCCAGTTCTCTCAGGCTTTCCTCACATGCTAGGCTGCCCAGTCCTTTGAGCATTTTTGTGGCCCTTCTCTGGACCTTCAGAAGTCTTTCTACCTCTTCTTTGCATAGTTAGGACCAAAACTTAACACAACATTCCAAATATGACCTGACAAGCACCAGTCAGGTAGAATAATTATTTTTTTATCTCTGCTGATGATGTCCTTGATGCAGAAACCCAGAATTCCACTGGATTTTTTTGTCTGAAGCAGCACTCTATTCTCTCATAATAAGTTTGTCAGGACTACCAGGTCCCTTCCCACAGAGATGTTCTCCAGCTGGGTAGCTGCCAGCCTGTGCTTCACTCATGGATGATGTTTTCATATATGCAAGACCTTACACTTGACCTTGTCGAACTTCACAAGGTTCTTGTTAGCCCACTCTTCCAGCCTATCCACGTATTCCTGCAGCTGGGTCTCCCTCCTTCACTCCATTTGGTATCATTGAAAAATTTCATCAGGATCCTCTTGATCTCATCTTCCAGACCTGTCATGAAGGTATCAAACAATGTTGGGCCCAATATCCACCTCTGGGATCCCATTTGTGACAGGTTGATCCCATTTGAAAAGGAGCTGTTTTCCCTTCTCCTCTGGGTTTGTCTGGTTAGTCTGTTCCACACCCACTGGTCTAAACCACAATGCATCTCATGAATGCATCAGCTTTCACCTCAGGAGTAGAGAAGGTTACTTTGTCATAGAGGATGGTCAACTGTTTCAATCACAATTTTCCCTTGGCGAATCCAAGCTGGCTTTTCCTGATCACCTGCTTCATCTGACTTGTGATAGCCCTCTCAGAGGATTCATTCTGTAACTTTCCCAGGGACAGAAATAAGACTGATGTGCACAAAATTTCCTAGATCCTCATTTAAGCCCTTTTTTGTAGACAGGGGTGAGAACGATCTTCTTTCAGTCTTTTGGACATCCTCTGATCCCTAAAATGTCTAAATGATTGTGGAGAATAACCTCAAAAAATTTCAGCTGGATCTATTAGCACTCTTGGATGGACATTTTCAGGTCTCATTAATTTATAGAAGTCAAGCTCCTGTGACAGCTCACACATCAACACTTCCTCCACTGGAAGTGGTTGTGTATTTGCATCAACCTGGATTTTTTTTGCCAAGTCTGGGAGCCCAGCAGTGCTGGTAAATGCAGGGGTAAAGGAAGTATTGGGAACCTCTGCCTTTTACAGTGATGATGTGAGTAATTCACACCCTCTGTTTAACAGATAGGTTCCTACCAATATTTGATACAATATTTTTCTTATTGTGCATTGTGTTCTTCATTTATTTTGTCACTGTAGTAGAAGAATCATCACATAAGTCAGCCTATTGAGAGAAATAACTCCTTTGTCTGAATGCCAACAGTTGGAGTGAGGACAGAAATATCTATGAGAATTGCAGGAATTAAAACAATAGAAATCACAGTTTTGTAGTGAACCAATTACAGTAAAGACTCTTGAAGTATTACCTGAGCTCAGAAAGTACACAGTGAATAAGCATTTAAAATACTCAGTATGAATATCAATTTCCTTAGGTACACACAAAAACAGTTTTCTAAATTTAATCTGATCATTTCCATTCTGTATAGTAATAGTCATTTACTGAAACACAGGTGGACAAAAGGCCAGCCTCTGCTCTCCAGTGTAAAAGGAAGACACTTTTCAAAAGGCCAAAATCCTGATGGAAGGGATGGTGATAGTAAGATACAAGACAGTTGATAGCAAAAATATTAGAAACACTTATTTAAAATTTTCCAGCTTGTAACAAAATAATATAATTGGTTGTTGAATTATGCAGCTGCATTTTACCATTATCACAGAAGTTTGTGGGGCTTTTGCCCCACTTTATACACAACAAACAAATCACACTTTATTAGACTTACCATATATACTCCTTCAGAAAGAGCCATTTACAGAAATATTGAGAGTGACCTCTTCTTTGTGTGGAGGTCCTGAATCACATAAACCAGATATTGCTGAAGGCTGAGAGGGGTGTAATTTCATTCTGCTCCCTACACTGTGAAATATAAAACCACTGGTGTCATGAAATCGAAGAAGTATAAAAATGAAAGTTCTTACTGATAGAAGCATGTGCAGTCTATATTAAATTAAGAAGGATGGAAACAGATCTGTGACTTTTGAAGTACATGAAAAACTACAGCACCACCAAAGCCACCAGCAGGTCAAGGGTGTAAATGAAAATAACTACTTTAGGGACAGACTGTTCAGGACCCATACTGAAAACCTGTGTGTCGCATATTATCACAAAATCAATTTATTTCCAGTAACTTGGGAGCTTTAAGGTTTATGAAATATAGTTATAGCCCAACTGTCAGCAAAGAGCAAGTTTTCTGGAAGTAGAAAAGCAATTGAAGGCTGTGCCCCTTCAAGATAAATGAAGAAACAAAAAAACAAAATTCAAAACTCTTTCCTTCCATACAAGTCTGTTTTGTGATATTTACTTCTTGCAAATAAATGGTTATATTTTTATATATGTGCACGTCTATTTATAAATATGTGTGTGAATGTGTTCACAAGTACTGTACAAAGCACAAACTTCTGTGGTCATACAGAGAAAAATATTGGTATGGCTTAATGAAAAGTATTTTACTTATCGTTCACAAGTGTTTTTTAGAGAAGAGTCCAACATGAGTGATAATATTTTGCAGAAGCTTAGTTGTACTTAATATGTTTTGATATTTTACATTTATTTCAATTTAATTACTAGTAATTTCAAATTTTTTTTAAAAAAAATTAAAATTAAAAATAGTTTAAATGAAATTATTTTTAAAAAGGATATGTTAAGTGTTGAACAGTTAAAATTGCATACAAATTAGGCAAACTGTGTTGTGCAATATGTATTGTTATGGAGGCACAGTCAGCAGTTAAGCGCTACCAAGTTACTCACTTCATTGGAGGATGCAAAAATATATTAATGAGTATTAGAGTAAAGAGTAAAGAGATCTCTCACTATTTCTTAACACCTGCTTTGATTCAAATGACAGAATCAGGTAGGAAATCTTGGCTATGATTTGTGCAGATTTTGTTTTAATAGACTGGCCAATATTCTTATTTAGCATTTTTAAAGTCCCATGCTATAATGTAATTTAATTTTTGAACCTTGAGACAAAACTTACTGCCCAAATCAGTGCAATATTTTCACTCAGTTAAAAAAAAAAAAAAACAACAAGAAAAAAGTTTGGAAATATGCTCATTTTTACTCTCCAAAACCCATTTAGAATGCTGTCTATTACTTTACCACTATTGCAATGTGGGTTTTTTTGTTTTGTTTTGTTTTTTGGGGTTTTTTTTTTGATAAGGAGAGATCAAGGGATAGTCTTGCTGCAGCCTGGTAACACGAAGGTCTGTATAATTAGAACCTTCAGAAGGAAGAAGTTGCCAAACAACTCTTTGCCTTTGATGGTCTCTTAGGGCTGTCTGAGAAAATGGAAATAGCTTTTAGCTGCAAGATTTGGAGCACAGTGCAGCAGCTGAAGTGAAGGTCTCAAAAATAGCTTATAAAGCCCTCTTTATGCCTGCTCCTTGTCTGCCTCGCTTGCTTCCTCTTAACTGTTCTAAACATTTAGCAGTTAAAGAAGGCAGTCAATAAGTGCAGACATAAAGACTCAGAGGCAGTAGAAGTATTCTCATGTACTGGCAGAGACTGGGATGGATTTATTTACTCTTGAATGGTGCTTCACATCAGGCAAATCAGAGAATCTAATAATAGTTTCATTCCAGACTATGATATATTCTGTTTGGGCATTATATTTTAAAGGAAAAGTGTCAGGAAAACCTATTTACTGCCATTTATAGCATACTGTATACTCAGTTTCTACTTTTGTCCAGGGTGGGACAGGAAATTGAAAACGGGGACAAGAAATGTCTTGCAGCAAGACTATATGTCTGCAAGTGCCAGGAAAGCACAGAACTTACTTATTTCTGCAGTGTATATTCTTACTACTTTCTGAAATAGCCTCTCTAAACCTTTATCTTTCCTGAATCATATAAAGTCCATATTTCTATAGCTTTTGTCCTAGGGAAATCCAATTTATATGTGATAAATAGATGTATTCAACTACATGCATGTACACACACAGACATGTGCATGCATGTGCAAGCACTTTTAAAAACCTTTCTTACACATAATATTGACCTGAATATTATTTCTTAAATGGGATTCATTTACTCTTATCTACTATCAAAATAATGCAAATAATATCCTCACCTGCAATTAATTCTGAGGAAACTGAGAGTTAACAAAATTTGTAAGGTAAACCAGATCACTATGCTTATGCCAGGAGTATTTCATCCCTGAAAGCTTGTGTTCAGAGAGTTAAGAGTGTTTTCTATTTCCTGCATCTATTTGGTAAAGTTTTGCTCATAATGTAATCAATATAGTCATCATTGTCAAGATTTAGTGTTTCTAATATTCCACTGAAGAAGCTGTTCTACAATAAAAATATTTATGTATCACATTGATCTGCAGAAATCTTCAATAAAATTAATAGAACATATTTTCTTATAAACTAGAAGAAAAATAAGCAACATCTGACATTCAGATAGGACAGCCAAAAGTGTATTCTCATAAGTATTATAAATTTTATGCAACTTTGTCTTTCCATCATAATGAAGAATTGATGTTTCTTCCCATTTAAATGTTTTGAAAGCATAATCTCAATGAAAATATTTCTTTCTTTTTAATTTTTATATTCTCATTAAAATAGTTCCAAGAGAATTTTCTAAACCACATGCATTTTTTAAAATAAAAAATAAAAATAGCCTCTTGCAACCCAAAAATTTCATTAAATGTAAGAAAATGAAATACTGTCAGCTTTTAAAGAGCTGAAGAACAGTAAAGGCCTAGACTCCCTTCTGAGCATCTATGGGAAATAGAGCTTGTTGCACCAGTCTCATCTGCTTTTAGAAGTGTTAGAGAGCAGAAATCAGTAAGAGCTATTTATTTTAAAAGATAAGAGAAAACAAGAGGAAAACATGGAAGTGTGGCATACAATAACAGGAGGTATCAATTGTACAAAAAGCCTATAACAATACGGATTTATTCAAGTGCCAGTTAAAAGAATTAGATCTATAAGAATGCAAAACTTTCAAATAATTCCCCATTTGATAGAAGATGCATGCATCGTTCTATTTTAAGGCAAAGAAAATTGAAAACCCAAGCCCCAAATCTCTATGCAATATTTGCTTTCTTTGCGAAATTCATATTGATTTTCTCTTGCTTTTGTTTGTCTTTGTATTTTGCAATTGCATCTTGGATTTCTACTTATTATTATGGGAAGAAATAAATCACACAGTTATGGTCCTATTGTTTACAGCAACAACCAATCATCCTTTTCTGGAAAATAGGACTACTGAGGTTCCCTGCGGTGAAATTTCTATTCAGTTCCTGGATAACAGATTTCAGTGCCAACAGATTTGAATGTTTCTTTATGACAAAGAAACTACACCTCCCACAAGGCAGTGGGAAATAAAATAGAAAATACAGTTTAGTATTGTGATTAAATAAAAAAAAACCAGAAATGTCTTGGCTCCATTAAAACACAGAGTATGCTTGGAAAGGTCAGATTAAAGCACAATAAAATAGGGTTTTTTTCCTTACATTCAAATAATCTTATCATAATTTTAAAAAAATTAACATATAAACTTTGAATTACAATTTGGTTTGAAATATGCTTAAGAAAACATTCAGAACTTAGAGAGCCTGACCAGACAAGTTTCAAGGGATAATGAGAATCTGAAATACCATATTAGATATCCCTTAGCCCTAGCAACCCTAAAGAATAAATTAAGAATGAAAGTGATGACAGTACCTACCCAAAGTTTTTTATCCATCATCACTGGAAAAGAGCAACCAAATTACATTTTGTGACTGGCTAATTAAATTAATATCACAGATCATAGAGATGGCTTAGTAACTGTCAAAGTCAGAGGATATTGGATTCTGCATTGTCACATAAACACAAAATCATTAATTTTTGATAAATTACCTAGAGCTTTTTAAAAACTTGATGACCACCTAGACACATATTAGGGGTTACTGTTTCCTTTGAAATCAAGATTGACTACATCAATTATGTGATGCTTTTTCTTTTCTGATTTTGATATATTTTCTTCGATGACTGCTGTTTACTTATTTCCACAGTTCAACAATTTCTGCATAGATAAATGCGGGAGTTAGCCAAGCTGAAGCAACTCTAAACCTAGAGGCCATGAGAAACCCATTTCTAGTTGTGGCAAGTAAAAAATGTTCATGGAAGTTTGCATGTTAATAAAGTTGTTCATTAACAGATTATGGTTATGTTTTATGATTGGTCAGTGGTGTTGTAAAAATATGGTTCTGTTCCCAGTTCAAGTTTCTAATTGGACTCTTACCCTCAGAACTACCCTATATATTGTCATATTTTCCTCAGTTCCGGGTCTTTGGTTGATTACTCCCACAGTGTTCTCCTGGGTACTGTGCATGGTTTTGGGTCACTGTCCCTATTTTCCTTTATCTGTTATTAAAATGTTATTTTTCCAGTGCCAACCATCATTCCTGCTCCTAATTATTTTCTTGCCCTGAAGTCAGGGGACCTAAAGGTGTGTTGCAGCTACCCTCACTGCAACAGATAAAGGTGGTGGAAGCAGTGGTTTTCTTTAGTAATAAAGTATTTAGTGTCATGATCTGACAGCACAATACCTGTATAATGTGAGAGAGCTGTCATTTCCTTTGATCCCAAGTTTGTCTTACTAGCTTCAAACATCTCTTTTGGTGTTCTAAATTACTTCTGAGAAATTTTGGTAGCCAGTATCATTTTAATTAATCACGTATTTCTTGTCTTACAGTCAAAGAAAGCAGACAATCTACTTTAGACACACTCTTGAAAAGATCATTGACATTCAGGTAATATGTAAAAATGATGGTTTTAATTCAGGCTTTACAGAAAAATCAATTTTCCACTGATACATGACACAGTCTTAGTATATATTTGGTTTATGCAATGACAGAGTTGACCTGAAGCCTAAGTGTATTTACTGGTGTTGCTGCAATAAATGATTTCATGGTAGATGGCATGAGGCTGTATTTTGGATCTGAATAGAAAACAATGTTAGTAACACAGGGATGTTTTCATTTCTTCTGAGCAAGGCCCTTCCTGCCCCTCACAGCACCCCACCAGTGAAGAGCCTTGGAGTGCACAGGGAGTTGGGAGGGGACATAGCAGGGACAGCTGGCATCAACTAACCAAAGCAATAATCCAGCCCTCACGACATCATTCTCAGCATATAAAACTGGGGGTTTATATTTTTAAAACCACAAGGTTTTTTCTCAAATTTGCCCTTCCAATTCTCCCCCTGATCTCACCAAAGGAGAAGTGAAACGAGTGGCTGCATGCTGTGTATTTTCCAGCCTGGGCTAAAACACAGCAGAACGAAGAACTGTATTGAATCTAGCCAGGATGAGGTTAACTTTCTTCAAAGCAGCCTGTATGATGCTTTGTTTTGACTTTGTGACTAAACCAGTGTTGACAGCACACAAGTGTTTTATTGGTGGACAGGACTTGCACAGAATCCAGGCCTTCTCTGTCTCCCACTCTGCTCTCACACTGAGTAGGCTAAAGGTGGGCAAGAGACTGAGACACAGCTGGGAAAGCTGACCAGAATTGAAAAAAGGGATACTTCATGCCATATGACACCATGCCCAGCAATAAAAGCTGGCTGGTTTTCTTTCCAAAGTAACTTGCTTGATGGTTGGCTGTGCATCAGTCTGCATTTTGGACAGAGTAAATGATTGTCTTTGTGTCACTTGCTTTTGAAAAATCCCCTCTCCCCTCCACTCCCTTCCCCTCCCCTCCCCCCACTTTTCCTTTGCTTAGTGAACTGCTTTTGTTTCGACCCACATTTTTTTCTCACTTTCGCTCTTCTGGTTCTTCTCAGGGTAAAGGGGAGTTGGCAGGTGGGTGGGTGCTTAATTATTGACTGGCATCAACCCACCACAGGAACAAAACCTTTCTAGTCAGTCCCCATTTCACATAAATGTATAGTAAATGTTGTGTTTTATTATTGGGACAATAGAATGTTCAAATTACAGGTTAACATTATCACATTCCAGACTTTATTTAAAGCTTCTCATGGACAATATCTTACACTTAAATTCTGGTCTAAGCTGTAAATAAGAGCTATAATAGCATACCATAGAAACAAGAAAGAACTCTATCACTGTTTGAAACAGGGTAGACCTACAACTATCTGTCTCTTCCTCTTTCAAAACTGAGGCTTTTTTCCTAAATTTTCTAAACTTAAACTTTCTAAAAAATGCATTTCTTTCATTTTCCTCATGCTTTCTGACTCAGTACTATTTTCACTGATGTACTTCAGTACATAAACATGGAAATTGTGTCATTGAAATAGAAGGCAGGAATGAAATGTCAATACTCTTTTTGTAACCGATGGTTTAGTTCTACCATGTGTTTAAATGGGAAGATTAAATGTCAAATATTCGCAATTACACAATGAATACATGACATTTTATATATTTGGTGGCTAAAGAAGGAAAAAAATTATTCACTGAAATTATATTTTCATTGAAACTCCTGTACAAGTAAGAATATAATTAGTCTCAGTTCAAATAAAATCCACATACTCAATACTTTGAGTATCCTAATGCAAACTTAAATACATTGTGTGACATCTGAGAAAGAATGAATACCATGACTGAAGTGAACAGAAACAGGAATTATATTTTTATGCATGGATTTTTAGTGCTCAAGGAACTTGATCGACAACACTGGCAACTAAAATCCCTAGTAATATATGTATTATAATATATATATTATATATATTATATACGTATTGTTAATTCAGCTAACCTATAGAGTTTACAGCTGTGGATCTCACATTCATATTCAATTTAGGTTATGTTGTCTACATTCATACTTAGTACCAGGAATTCTCTGTATCTATTTAATTTTCTAGTTCAGGTAATCAAATAATTTTCATTTGAAGAAAAGCAATAAGATAAATTGGGTTTTTTTAACTTGTCAACCAATATGATCACCTTTGACATTTAGTCATCAAGTAAACTGCCACTTCTCAGAAACATTAAGCAGCTGCTCCAATTAAGAGTCTTGAAAATAAAAAAACTGAATAGATATGTCTTTTTAAGTTTTCCCAAATTGCTATACTCTCCTTCATGTGTGCAGTAAAGAAGTTCTATGACTGTGGTAAGAAGTGTTCACATTTGTAACAACAACAGGTTTAAGTTACAATATTTTTCTTGAAAAAAGCTGTTAACAAGTGTTTATACATTAGACATGGGCGCATTCCATCTACAGGACAATGCAATCAGCATTGTTACAGTGCCCTGGAAAGCCTGCAGTTATTGTGTTCAAATCCATTGTGCTTGTTATGTAAAACCATATCTTGTTTTCTTTTCATTACCTTGCTGATAATAAAGGTTGAATTAATGGTACTAATGTCTTGGTTCTTCAGAAAGCCAATAAAACCTCTTGTAGTATAATCAGGTTTCAGAGATTATGCTTTTATAGGTGGAGACTTTGAGAATTTTTTATCAGCATTGTTTTTATAAAGATTTTCTTAAATCCAGGTGATTTTTTTCATATTAAACTATGTTACATGGCTGTACATAAATAACATTGGGAATCTTGGGAAGACTTGCATAATTTAAATGTGATTGCTGTCTTTGAATGGGAAAATCAAGTTTAACTCATGGCAATACATTTAAATTATACATATGTCACTGTAATGTACTTTCCATCCATCCAGCAGAAAAGCCTAATTCAAATTAACCTTTTCACACATCCACAGCTTTGAAACTTGGAATATGACTCTTCATGTAATTCATTGGTAAAAAATAAGTATCCTTTTAACATAAAAGTATTTATTTTTGCATGATGAGTGGAAAGCATCTATAAATTCCTTCAAATATATTATTTGATTAAATTTTGTTTCTTCTGACACATTCTTTGATGACAGCATTTTTACCATTTTGTTTAAATTTATTTTCTTGGAGAATTAAGACATTACGCAGATGACAATCTTTAAAACTCATTTGACATATTTTATTTATAGAGGATATATGAAATAAATATTTGAAATATTATCCAAAATATAATTCCACATTTTAATTTTGATCTGCTCAAAAAATATTATTTACTACCAACAAATTGGATGGCTGAGGCAAAAAGATGATTGATGACTTCATATGTCTTTGATTCCATTCTAAAAACACTTCTACAACACATAATAAATTTTAGACAAGAATACAGTGTGGAACATAATACCCTGCATTTTATCTTAGTGACTCCTCAAAACACTCATGAAAACCTGTATTAACATTCTAATTATGATTTTGTAAAAGTGATGGACACAAACTGCTGGGTAATGCTGAGCACTGAAATTTCATCAGTGATACTATCATTACAGAGGGTACGATTATGTAAGTGGGATGATTTTGTTTAAGTGGAATGAATTGGGAGTGTGTGTTGAATCCTGGAAACATATAATGGCACCTTAAAGAACATTTATTTCCAAACCTCCTGCTGTGGGTAGACATCTTTCACTAGACCAAGTTGCTGAGAGGCCCATCCAAAATGGCATTAAACACTACCAGGGATGGGACACTCACAGCTACTCTAGGCGTCTTGTTCCAGTGCATCACCATCCACACAGTAAAAAAATTTCTCCCTAACATCTACTCTAAACCTACTTTCTTTTACTTAGAAGCTATTCCCCCTTGTTCTGTCATTACATGCCCTTGTAAAATGTCCCACTCCATTTGGTTTGCAGCTTCCTTCAGATACTGACAACCACAATAAGGTCACCAGGCAGACTTTTCCAGACTGAATAATCCATTTCATCTCAAATAAGTCTAAGATTTAGGCCCCATGTGGGTCTAAAGTTATTTAAAACAGTTCAGAGAAGATTAGATGAATATATATGTGCCTTGAATTCCTGTTATAAAATAGTTACAGGGTGCACATATTTACTCAGCTTTGTTTCACTGTGAGCTAAGTCTTCCCATTCAAAGTTGACATCAGTAAAAACTAATGCATTCTGTTTGGTTTGTGGTCCAATCTATGCAATTCCAGTAGATTTCTGACTGCTACTGTCGCAATATGGATGAAAATGCAATTCACTTCATTGAGTCTGATTCCTGCATTTTGTTCCTAACCTTTCCCATAGCAGAGTTACATTCCTGTTTATAAATGCATAAATGTATTTAATATAGTGAGTCCTGCTTCTCAATATGTTGAGAAGCATGTTAACAAATCATTTAAATCTTCTCAGACTAGCACTTCATGTTACAGGAGCGTAAATGCTAGAATTTTTATGGAATGCACAAATTATTTATGGGATTATTACGTGTGTATCTTCAACCTAATCCAGCATGATTGTCCACTTCATTGTATACTTGGGAAGAGAAGGAAGAGGCTATAAACAAAAAAAAAAAAACGGTAGTCAGGTATTGCAGAGATTGGGAAAGTAGGGAAATGTAGTTTGATACAAGTAGAATTATATAGTTTGAGAAGTCAGGTATATTAAAATGCTGATTCCTACAAACAAACTGTTTAACTGCATATTTACAATTTTCAAAAACAAAGCAAATGTTCAGTTTTCTTTTTCCTTGGAAAACTATACAGCTTCTAGCAAGCATTTTAAATATCTTATCATGTTTTACTTTTGTCAAAAATATTTTCTTTTATGAAGAATGTCTTGATTAATGGTATCATACCATTGTGAATATTTACACTTATTGTGGGATACTTTCTATTAACTGCCAATCAGCATATTTATGGCATATAGTTATGTAGGATGTTGGGGTTCTTTCTTTTAATATAAATGGACACTTATTTTTTCATTATTTAATCTTTGAACAGATCATATAGCTGAGATCATGCAATATACTTGTTAAAAATGCATGGTCTGTTCATGCCAGAAAAAATTATAGATACTATTGGAAATATTCTATGCCTTAAAATAGCTAGTCATTGATGGATAAGTAAGTTTTCATACATATTGTGGAAAGCAACTAACTTATTATATGCTCGCCTATTCTCACAGCCCTTTGTTCATTACCAAAATAAAATGACCTGCTTTTGTTTTTATTTGTATCTGATCCTGATCACTTCATATAATTATTTCATCACCTTACAGATTTTTGATACACTTATCGTTCAATTCTTCTCCATTCAAAAGAACAATGGTCTATTATGTAAACCAAGATTTTTTTCTATTTTCCAGTTTCTTCCTAGAAAATATTACAACATGTTTCTATTTCAGATGAATTCCTAACTGCTTTTGATAGTGGCAAAATTGAAATTTATAGCATTCATACTTTTTGGGTTACTCTGTTTTTCTTCTCCTCTCTTTCTCCTATATGCTTGTTAGAGACTGAAAAGTTATGGTTCATGGCTTAATCATTGTTATGGACTTCTGGCCGTTATGGCAAAACTGTATAAAGAAGCTAAAGCCACTGAAGCCCTCCCCTCCCTGAAGATGCCTCCTAAGGAGAACTTAGAACTGTGAGTTAAGCTACCTATGGGAATATGAGACGAGACACTATTTTTCAATCATCTCAGGTCTAGGAAAAAACAAACCAGGCTGAGGGAGAAGAATGCCAAAGAAATTATATATGTGAAATTATATATGAACATATATTAATCTGTTGGCTTCTATGTTTTTCTTCACCACCAAGCAGACCAGCTAGAGAGCATCAACAAAACGTTGGGATCCACAAAGTGGTGATATCTTCTTTAATCTGTCTCTGTCACTATCTTTCTGTTACCCCATCTCTGTTCTATTTCTTTCTCTTCCTTTTCCTCTCTCTCTAATTTTTACTATTAAATAAAATCCATACTATTGACTCTGGCATATGGTCTCATTTGTACCTTAATTTGAGCAGAGACATTTCGAATATTTTAATAACCAAACCGAAACAATTCCTTACTAGTATTTGTTGTTCTCTATTAAAAATCATGAATAGTCATAAAAACATTTGACATACTAGCCTAATGAAGTAATAGAATATTTTTTATTAACAGTGTCATTCTTTCTTGCCACATCCTGCAACCTCTAAAATCTCCCCAGAGTAAGCTTCATGTTTCTTCAGAGAAAAATCAACCTTCAGTTTTAAGAAAGATAATTGTAAAAGTACAAGACAAAGGTAAATAATGTAAATAAATGCAATGACTGTCTACTGCAAGTTGTTACCGTCCTTATTTCAAAAATTCTATTGCTTTCAAATATTTTTTTTCCCCATGTGATTAGATGGTTTGCTCTTGGCATTCATTCCACATCTCTTGTACTCTAAAAATATGTATCACAATTTTCAGGAGTTGAATGACTTGGAGCTTTTATTTGTCATTTACAGTACAGAATCTTCACAAAGTTTATTAGCTTGTGGGGGTTTCTGAGCTCTGTAGTATATTCTCGGCCCAAGATTACTTCCAGTAGAATACTATCTCTTTCATTTGTGACAGTATCAGCCTGTTAGCAAGACATACAGTAGTATAAAACACCCTAGGATGCCTATTAGCCCTCAGAGTGAAGACATAAAGCTGACATGTGTTAATTTTGCCTGCCAGTTTGCATCAGTTGGTAATGAATGGATGTGATATATTTTGGTGACATGAAGACAAGCATTGGAGTTTTCTATCAATAGACACTTAATCTGCTTTCTTAACAGTTTAACTGAACAGATCCTCCTTCACTTTTCTCATCTAGAACATGATAACATGAGTGTTAACATCACTCAATAAAGAAAATGCCATCAAAACTCAGAAAACAGGAGAACATTTCTTTTTTCAGTTCATGTGGGCCATTCGGTCCAGGGAGGTCTCAGAAAACACAACAGCGCAAAACATCACCTCTTTATCATCTCTCCCATATTTTAGATCACTTGCTTCTATCTAAAGATATACACTGTCTTCAAAAGTGCTTTTTAAAATGCAGCCACAGAAAGTTACAAGTACAGCTCCTGTTTTATGCATGGCATCTGGCATCTAATTTCTTTGACACCTTTTCAACATTCTTATAGGTGTATATAAATATCATTTGTTAGCACCTTTTTAGATTTCATTTACTGCAATATTTTGACAAAGATTAGATTGAGCATCTTGTAGAATCTGTTTGTTTATTTTCCACTGAATGGCTTTTCTAGCCCAGAGTCACTAAAACCTAGCATAATTTTGCCCTGAGCACAAAACTTTCATGAATTCCAGCTAAATCCAGTCCTTTGTAATTCAGGACATTGTCTCTAGCCTTTTTGTCTCCTTGATGTAAATGTAAAAGCCCATCATATTACCACTAAGGTCTTCGACTACAAATAATGTTATCCGGTTTATGACCTTTATTTGCTTTCCACTTGCAAGATTTAATGGACTGTACACTCTTATTTTCTTGTCTTTTCTTATTTTTCATATCCAACCTCATTCATCTTCTGTTTTCTACTTGCTTCAATGCTTCCTTTTTCCCAGCTATCCCTTTTATTCTTCTGCAGATTATTCCTTCACTTTTGTTCCTTCCCTGAAGTGTTTTATATTATAACTATGTGAATTCAGCAAATTCTCTGCATGTAATCCAGAAAACAAGGGTTAATTATTTTCAGTTACACAGTTTTCATTTCTCAGTTTCCTTACGGTAAGGAACTGGGGAATCGATGATCAAATATTCACGCCCACTACCGTTCAAATACAGCTGGACTTGTAGGCATTACAGAATTAAACAGCTTGTGAACCCCTCAAAGATTAAATCTGTGAGCAATAATAATCTAACAAATATTTATTTCTTGTCCAAAAAATGATTCCATGAATTCTGATGATCTACAGATCTACGTCTGTGTTTAACAAGAGACACTGAAGCTATGTGGCGTATACTGAAATAGTCAACGAAATAAAAATTGACGTGTGTATTTACTCAAACAGACTGAGTGTATTTATATTCCTATATTGCCATCTGTATAGTATTAATAGTATTAATATTATCAAGTATTAAATGATTTTGGAACATATACTACATTTAATACCTAAATATATGCAAAGGATTGTAAAGGAAGTTTTACAATGCAGAGTAGAGGTACTCAGACTTAAGTACCTTTAAAAAGCTAATTTTTTCCAAATAGGTTATGTCTCCTGAGTTAGGTAGGAAATGGACAAGAAATTGTCCAGTTCTGAATCTGTCTTCCATATTATATATATATGCAAGATCCTCCATTTTAATTGAAATATTTTTCACCAGGACATCAAGTTATAAAGGTGAGCTCTGCGGTGTTTTCATCTGGGAATATCTACTCATGAAGGAATATGACTGTTTACCTCTTTTTGTTGCCACACACTTTTGTGGTGAAGTAGATTCCTCCAGGAAGGATCAGTCCTAATACTTGGTCTTTCGTATTCTATTTCTCAGTACTGTCTGATTTAGTCTCCATGACAGAGACTTTTTTATGGGAGTGATCAAATTGTATAACAGTGTAACTGATGTTAAATAAATAAAGCAATGTCACTGCAAAATAATGAATGGAAGAATTGGGGGAATTATATTCTTTTTTTTTTTTTTTTTTTTTTGTAATTTCAGCCAGGGAATTTCAAACTGATTTCTTCTAATATTTACAACATATTCAAATTTTCCAAAAATTTTAGGCATTAATTGCAATTTGATTCAAGCAACAAACATCTAGAGATCCCTGATCTACATCAATCTTCAATATCAGTATTTTGGTTATGTTCTGGTAACATTCTACTAAATTACTGCCACTCTTCTCCTCCCCTCCCATGATTTTTTCCTTGTAAAGAAGTTCAGGAAGGACAACAGACTGTTTCCTAGTGAAAATCCTAGATGGTCAGCAAAGAAATGGAGCCTAGAGTCCTGGAAGGAGTGTCAGGAGATTGTCTTGCTCATCCAACTGTCTCAAGGCATGAAAAACTGCAAACTAGTGAATTCTGAAAGATGTTTGTGTAGCTTGTTTTTACTTGAAAAGATTTTTCAAATGTCCAACCTAAATACCCTCTCTGCACATCTGCTATGCATACAGAGGAAATATTTTTAAAGATCTTAAAACTCTTCACTTACCCTTGGTCCCCCAGATATTCAATGTTGGATATCTTTTTCAGATTTCTGTATAAACTGAAAACATTGTTTATACTTCTCATTATTTAAACTTGCTGTCTCCTAGGCTTTGCCAAAGACAGCATTGTCTTTTCTAAAATCTAAAACCATCTAGAAGATTACATTTCTAATTTATGTTTTCCACTGTACTCAACTTCTGAACAATATCATGACCCTTGTTTTGCCTGAGGTTCAGTACAGCTCATGGCTGCTACCTGACTAAGCAATATTTCTTCTATATTTAGGCAGCTGATTAATCCTACTAACATGTAACATTTTGTACTTTTCCCTCTCAAACTCCGAGTTTTTCAGTTCATAGGTTTAATTTGTGAAAATAATTTTCATTTCTGATCTTGTCTTTCAATCTACTTGCTGTCTCTCCTAGCTTGTTATTGTTTGCAAATTTAATTGGTACACCCTTGTTTGTCAATTTCTATTTCTAGCCCCAGTCCTGTGGATCCCATTCCTTATGTCTGAAATCATGAAGTAAACACTAAAAATATTTCTAAAATATCTCCTGTGGTAAATTATATTCTTACCACAGTATTAATGCATATTAAGGTCAAAAATGAGTAATATAAAGGAACCATTTATGCACTTAAATTATGTTACAACTTTACACAGAGGACATTTATAAATACTGGATAACTCTAGAAATTTGTATCACAACCTTATACCAGTATTATAAATAAAAATATAAAATTATCCTGTCTGTTTATAAATTTCTTATGAGTTACAGTAGAACATTCAAAACAAACAGTTGTAAAAAATTGTCTTTATCATTGTTGCAAAGTGAGTGGTGTGAGTTTCAGGTATAATTCTATATACATATACATATCTATATATAACTGGTTCTATAAAAACATTAAGTATTTGCTTTTGTGTCATATTCCCCTTAGCAGTGGGAATGCAAAGTGTATACAAAAATGTAAACCCCTTAATTGATGGCAAAGATATTTTAGAAATAAATGAGTTATATTTATCAAGCATCTTTAAAGTATCTAATTTTTCAAGTGTTTTTTATATCATACAGCATAATACAGATGTTCCAATGTTATGGTTTAATTTAGTCTTGGTTTTTCTTTTTTATTTTTTTCAAAATGCTGTTTATTTCAATTTTTACATTACTTCTGTACACTTCAAAAGTTGTCAGTATGTGCTCATGTATCATAAATATCTCTAGTGTGGTATCTCCTGTCTGAGACTAGCCAAGGTCCCACCCTCATAGAATTTACAGTAATGTTAAATAGTGGAGTCATCTTATTTTAAGAAAGGCTTTTTTTCTTCCCCATAAATTAGAGTGTGGTGCTTCTTTAAAGCATAAGGTATCAAAGTACTTATTAATTTTATCTAAAGAATCTGTGGACATTCTCATCCATGTAAATTTCTAATCCTTTTTTCAAATCCTTATAAAATTTTTATTTTTCAATAGTATCAGCATTTATCCATTCTGCAGCATTCTGCATTTCCTATCTGTCATATCTCATGACAGCACACATCTGATTAAAGTAGATGATACTTTAGAACCAAGGAAAATATTCTCTATTTTATTCTACCTATCTTAAAATCTGTTTCTTGAGCCATATCAGTTTTTATCCAAAGGTGCTGCTTAAGTGAAACCTCATGTAAACCAGACACTGAACAACAACCCACTGCTCCAAAAAAGAGGCCCCCTTTCTTCTGACACCTTTCTAGTACAATTCAGGTCCTGGTCTGTGCCTAGTTTACTGTTATATTAGAAGGACCTTCAATATAAAGTACAATAATGCAGTAAAAATGACACTCCTATCCAGAGAATTCAACAGTAAGGAATGTTACCCAATTAAAAAAAAAAACCAAAAAACCGAAAACCTCTCACACTGGAAGAAATAACTGTGTTTATTTTTCTAGACATCAGAAAAAATATGCTAATATAAGAACATGTAAATATTTTTAAACATGTAACTGTTCCTAGTTGAAAATGGACTGTTTTTATTTGGCATCAGGGAAACAAGATTGGATAGAGTCATAATGAATGTGCATGAACTTTAATCCAAATCTGTGAACTACCTGCTGAAAGAAACTAAAGAAGCTGAGTACATTAAATTCAGCAAGATGTCTGAACTGCTGATAAGTACAGTGAACAGCCAGAGTCTGCAGAAGGGTCATTATCAATGACCTAAGCAAATTAACAGACATCCCCTGGGAGGGGAGACAAAGTAATCAGTTGATTGCCATAGAATCTGAGTGAGGACTCTTTCCATCTTCAGTGAAGAAGGACAAAATTAAGTACCCAGTCAGTAGGTATGACATTTCTGACAGGAAAATGACATTCTGAGTAGCAAAAGGCCCCAATCTGGTCTATCAATGTAACTACAAAACACTTCTTTCAGAAATTACCCACAATAAAAAAATCCACAAAACGGCAGCATTTGTTATGAGCATCCAGAAAGATACTTGAAAGAATAATTTTCCCTGCTGTGTGGTTTCTTCTACCCCTCAAATTATTTTAAGGAATCCAGTCTATGTTTTAGCCCAACATACACAACAACAAATCTTGTCATCAATTTATCTCTTACATGTAGAATCCTATATCAAGTTATTTCAGTGTTTCTGCAGAAGGGATAATTTTCCTTGTATTTTTTTCTTTCAACAGAAACTTTTCATGTCCACCTTGATTTCCAAATAGTCATACTCAGTAACAAAATTTACAGCAACTGAAGTTTTTGTACACTTACCTGTCTGAGGTTGCATTCCAAAGGCACTTTCATCCATTTCTTTCCACCAGTATCTCTAAAATTCAATAGAATACTATAGCATACTAATTGAATTGACAATCATTTCAAGTTTAACTACTGTGTTTAAAACACTAGCAAAAGTAATGAAAAATTTAATGTAGCTTAAAATTTTGTATAGATTTCTGTACATGTACATGGTTATAAACCGCACTGCACTGCAGTAAAGATATTTACAGGAACAGCTTCCACCACAGTATATTTTAATACATTTTTTGGTGTTTCTAAACCCTGCATGATTGAATTTTTTCTATTTTCTTTCATGGAAATGAGATGGACTTCATGGATTCTGCAGTTTTTTACTCTGCAAAAATTTTATTGCTGCTTTATAACATATAGTTTCATTAAGTATGAGTATGTAAGCATACAATCATGGATGTCTCTGAACAGAAGGGAGATAATTTCTGAGTTGTTTTCTTTTATGTAATTTTCAGAGGTGGAATAGAACACCTGAATTATTAGCAGTATGTACATTTCTTTTGAAAAGTTATATTTTTGAAGAAAAAATTGAAACTTCTAAATGGCATGGTTAGTATAGATGCATTTGCCACTTATTCTATTCCCTAATAATCTCACCTGAAAATATCTTATCTAAACTTGTTGAAAGGCAATGGACAGCACCAGCAAATGTAATAACATTGCTATTCCAAATATTCCTTAAACCTGGAATGAAGAAACATAAATTTTCCCATGGACTAGGAGACTGAGGAGGTATCTACTTTTTTCACCATTTAGTGTACTGAGGTGTTCTCTTGCTAGACTCTACATAATGCTCTAACTGCAACCCTCATAGTCACATATTAAAAAAAAAAAAAAAAAAAAAAAAGTAGACTACATATAATNNAAAAAAAAAAAAAAAAAAAAAAAAAAAAGTAGACTACATATAATGTTGTATGATGTTGGTTTTGCATATTTCTTAGCACTTTTAAGATAGCCTTTCAATAATAAACTCAGTTGGAAACCAGGCTCTGAAACTCAAACACACAAAAGCAGAATAAAGGAGAATATTACAGCTCTCTTTTAAACTTATAAACTATTGCAACATAGCTCTTCTCTTAAATGGTTGTGGTTTATCTGCCCCCCATTTTGATATGGTTCCTGCAGAAATACCAGGACAGCTTTCCCAGAACACTGCGGCCTCCAATGACTGCTTAGCACAGGGAAGATAGTGTGAATGAGCACTTGCCCATGCTCTCCTATGCCATCTTCTGCAAAAGGTAAAATGTTGCCACAGTTTTCCAAAATGAGGATCTATGATGAAAATCTTCTACCTTCTATCACAGTCCTCTGAAACATTACAGATAAGAGCTCCTAGAAACGCTTTTTTAAAAGTATTTTAATCTTTTATCAACTTATGTCATATCAGACAACAACAAAGGAGATGGGTAAGTCTTGAAATTACTTGCAATTTTAATTACTTCATGTGTCCTATAGTTGACATTATACTGTACTCTGTATTCTCAGGTATGCTCTGCAAAGAGCAGCAAAGGAATACCTAATCTTACCTGGCCTCACATCATAGGAAATCTGTTTTCATTAGTGTAAACTAACTAATGAACAAAACTCAAAGCCTCAGAAGTTCCCTCTACACAACAAAGATTAACAATTATGGAGAGCAACCTGTGGTAAATACTCATAGTAAGTTATGAAGTGGCATCAAAACTAAGTTGTAAGTTCCAGGGAAAGGAAGAAGGCTAAAATACTCTGATAATTAAAGGTGGGAGGAGAGAAATCAACAACAAATAAACAGTAAGCTATGATGTTATTTCAGGTTTTAAGCAGATCTGATGCCTTGTCTGGAATAACTTACAGTAAGAGAAGCCATGAACCAATCTATTTGCAAGAAGATAATAGCGGCTTGGGATAATAATTTCAGAGAAAAGAGAGAGAATTTTCAACAGCTATAGAAAAAAAAAACACAACCAAAAAACCAGGAACAAATCAACTATGTGCCCATAGATCTTGAGCTTATTTAGAGGATGATGACCTGTTTCAACTGAAACACAGATCCACTTCTTCCAATCAGCTTCTTCAAGGAGGTTTCTTCTTAACGAGACAAAAACTTCAAAAGAAAATGGCGTTATTGGGGATGTAAATTCTTTCTCCTCCCTTGCAGAAGCATTTTCTCAAAACTACAAGTGGGGCATCATCTGCCTTGCTACTGTCCTTACTTATTCAGAACATTTCTGCATGGGATGATCCATTTAAACAGACTTAAGTTCTGACTACAAGTTTTATGCGTAATGTTTCTAATGATGAGATGTGTGACAGGGAAGTTACAGGACTTTTTCTTTTTCCTCCACAATTAGATGGTAACTACAAAGCATAAGTAGATATGACCTCATCGCTGTGATTTCTCTCCCTTCTATAGACAAGCACGTACAGTCGTCTCTCGCTGCATTATAATGATATAAAAATTAACCAAAATGGGAGCTGAATACTTTTTTTCAGCTTGAGTCATCATCTTGGTGATATTTTTCTTAAACACAGACTGAAATTAGACTCTAAAAGATCTTAGTGTAACCATGCACCTGTCTTTCCATATTCCTGCTACTTTCATTAACCAGATTTCAACCTTTTTTTCCCATTAATCAAATGAAGTTAATAAATTAATTTCCTTTCATATATTTCAGAATATATCATTGTTGAAAATATGAGTTATATACAGTAAATTAATTTTAAAACATTTTTGAAGTACACAAGGTGTTTTTAAAAGGAGGTATTGATTTGTGTCTATTTTATGTAGCATACAAATACTGAGGCACATATTTCTTATTGTTTCTTTGGCTGTTATTGCTGCTGAGAATAAAAGGTTGAGGATTTACATTAAGCCTGAATTATCAGATGTAGAAGTGAGCCTTAATATGACTGCTTCTACAACTCAAGCAAAATGCTACTGACAGTGGCAGCCTATACTATTTGCCTAGGGTGGCTTGGGGAAGAAGAAACCTTTTGTCTGCCAAAGTAAAGGATCTATGTCTTTTTGAGTTCCTCAGCCTTAGTATTTCCACAGCTATGTTCTCAAGTGGTTAGGCATCATTTATTTTTGTGTGTATGAAATGAGAAATCAGAAGTTCACAAGAGCACAGTTGAGAGTAATCAGGTCTTCAGCCTGGTGATTAAAGTGCTCACAAGGGAGGTAAGGAGGAGAGGCTAGTTCCAGACTCAGCTCTACTGTCTCTGACTATGCCCAGTACACACCTGGAACTCCTTGACACAGAGAACCTGGTAAGATACCAGCTATATTAATACTACTAAATGCTCTCAATCTTATTCAAATCACCTTCATCTCTTTTATCTCTCCAAATGTGCCTTGGGTTGTCTTGGGTCAAGCATTGGTTAGGATCGCTCCCTCAATTTATCAGAACAGATGATAGACTACAGCAACCAGAAATATTTTCTGACACTCTCTGATTTATTGATATTAATTAAGATGTAGTATTTAAATATTTAATCTAATGATTGTGTCAGGCAAAATTAATAAAAATATGCATTTAATTAAATCGCATCCATGCAACTGTTACAGATTCTATTATAAAGGGGAAGCAGGCAAGTACCTGCTTAAATAAAAGCACCATTAAGACAAGAAAGAAAATTATGATTACATTAAGGTTTCAATTAAGATTACATTTGATTCAAAATATTTTATCACCTAAAGTACTATAACTGGTAATCAAAACAGGTTATGACACTAAAAGAGATTATTACAATGTAGCCTCAACTTGAGAAATTTAATGAGGAGCCTTACTTATTTCAGTTTATCAATCTCATGAGCTTTAACAAGATTAAGTGCAAGGTGCAGCAGCTGGGTGGTGGCAACACCTGGTATCAATATAGGTCAAGGAATGAAAAGACTGAGAGCAGCTATGCTTAGAAGGACTTTGGTGTGCTGGTGGATAAGACAGGATCTAGCAATGTGCACTTCCAGCCTGGAAAGCCAAAATTATCCTGGGCTGTAGGGCCACCAGAGGAAGGGAGGAGATTCTGACCCTCTGCTCTCTTGTGGTGAGACGCTTCCTGGGGCACTGCATCCAGCTCTAGCGTCCTCAGCACAGGAAGGATACGGACCAGTTGGAATGAGAGCAGAGGAGGGACATCAAGTTGAATAGAGAGATAGAGCATTTCTCCTACAAGGACAGGCTGAGAGAATGGATATTGTTGAGTTTGGAAAAGGAAAGTCTATGAGGTGACCTTATCGTGGCCTTCCAGTGCCTGAAGGGAACCTGCAAGGCAGATGCAGGACTTTTTACAAGGGCATGCACTTACAGGACAAGGGGGAATGGCTTCAGTTTAAAAGGCAGATTTAGATTAGACGTTAGGAAGAAATTCTTTACTGTGGGAGTTGTGATGCAACACAGAGAAATTGTGGGTGCTTCATCCCTGAAGTTTGCAGTGTCAGGTTGGGTGGAGGTTAGCGCACTTGGTCTAGTGGAAGGTGTCCCTGACCAAGGCAGATGATGGGTTAAATCTAAATGATAGTTATGGTTCCTTCCAACCCAAATCATTACGTGATTCTATGATTTTATATCCCAGACAGAGGTATAACAAATGCAGCCTACTGACTTAGGTAATCACAAGCAAAATTATCTACATCAGTAGATAGTAGTCAGCATCACTTCTTTTTCTGTTTCACCATTCTAGTTTGCTCAAGTCAGCAATCATATCTCCTTTATTTTGGAAGAAACCAAGCTGCCCTATGTCACATTAGAGTACTTTTATTTGCTTGTTTTCCTTCCATTCACACAAGTACACATATTGTTATCTCACCCTGAACCCACGGATGACTGTTAATTTTATGTGATATAAATCCTTTAAAAAACATTATGCTTAACCCATAAAGAGCTACTGACATTGTAGTGTTTGACACTTAGTGTTCATCTTGCAATACTGGATGGCACACATTTATACCCTAACATATCCTTCACATAAAGAGAAAAATCAGTGTAACTGGAAATTCAATCAGAAAACAAGTTAGTTTTCAGGATCTTTAACTCCCCAAGTTATTCTTTACTAGATGTTGAAGGCTTAAAATACAGGTGATTTCTTCCATCAGAGTTTGAATGGGAAAAACAATTATTAAATATTTTGCTTGCTGTCCCAACACCACTTTAGAAAAGAAAGAGTAGGTAGGTGCAGCTGACTTTATGACAGGGAAAAGGAAAAAAGAAAATATAGCAACTTTCACCACTGTTGTTTTGCAGGGATTACTCCTGGTTATTTCTGCTTCAATAATAATAATCTTCCAAGAATTTGTGAGAAATTAGATTAGTTGAAATATTAATTTAGAAGTAAGTCATCCTCTTAATATATCACCTAAACTTGTAATAGTAAGAATCACCACCTTGTAATACGACTGCAAAATACCTCTCTGCTCAGAGCAAGAGCTCCTTGCTGACTCTTTCTTTCTCTGTATATGTCAGTTGTCTACCTCCTATACCTCCTATATAGTAAATATATACCATATACCTATACTAAATTCTATGGATGTGTGCTTTATTTAAAATAAAAAAATTGTTTGTTTGATTGATTGATTGATTGATTGATTGATTGATTGGTTTGGGGTTTTTTGGGGTTTTTTTAATTATTATTTTGGAATTTTTTTGTTGTTGTTGTTGATTTTGGTTTTGGTTTTTTTTTCTTTCCAGATTTTGGCACTTTTTTATTAGCATTTTATGTAGTGCAAAGTCATAAATCTCAAAAAAACCTAATTTATGTTGTTTGATCAGTTTCTTTTATTATAGCAGTCAAAGGAGAAAATCCATCTGGAAACAATTTTTAAAATAAATTAAAAGTCTGAACATAATTAAATTTTTATATATTTTAAGACATTTTAGAATCAGCTTTTTTTAACTGTTTTATGTGGAATATATATCAGATGGCCAGGATAACTGACCTTTCTTTTTCCTTTCCTTTTAATGTGCTCTCTAATTTCTCACAAATTTTGTTGTATGATCACTGAATCTAACATTTCAGTAGTGCCTGTGGGTATGTTGACCTTATAACTTTGTAATCTTTACCAATCTCATGTGCATCTACATTTTATATTTTGTTCCCAAAGGACAGGATACCATTCTAGTCTGTCTTTCCAATACTATAATCTGTTTTAAAAATATGGAATTAATGATGATGGTTGCTAAATAAGTATCTTAATCATTAAAGAACATTTCATGGCAGCAGCTTTCTTTCATGCTTCAAGATTATCAGATGTGTCCTTTATAGCTTTTCCTTCTGTAAAAGACAGAGCTCCATTTGCCTCCATTTGTGTGACTGATTTGCTGTTTTAAAGCTAAACATTGGTAGGATCATATTTTTGTTAATTATTCAATCTTGTGTCCTGTTTTTGTTTGATCATTTAATGGAATATAAAGAACTAGAGCTCTCAGCTTCATTTGGTTCTTTTAACTATGACAACATGTGTTAGATCAAGATTTAAAGAACCTCTTAACAGATTAGTGTGAGACTGTTTCCTGTCAAGTGGGTCAGAATTCCAAAATATGAGAGGGTCAGTATACTGTTTAAATTAAAGGAACATACTCTTCATTAGTCCTGCCAATATCTTGACTTGAATGTTTTTCTAACCATACAGTTTTTATGCAATTCATTAGTTAGGCCAGGGCTGTATCATTATACAGAAATAATACACATTTTTGAATCAAGCAATGACTTATATTCCTCTTTTTTCTCAAAGATTTACTTAAAATATATTGAAAGACTCAACGTTCACCTTCCCCCTCCCCTTTTAAACTATAAAAAGATTTACAAGGAGACAGAAAGACAAAAAAATGACAAGAGAATGCCTATTCCTATGTCAGAAAGCACTTCATTTTCAAAAGTACAGAGAGGAAACGTATGTGCAATTTACAAGAACTTGAATGGAACTTGTATGTGAAGCTTAACATGTTATTTACCTCACTTCAAATACAAAGCAATATAGACAACACTTGGTAAGCCAGATGTTTGACAGAAAACTGACAAATAATAATAATCAATACATGTGCTTGGGCTCCATGAAAACTAGTTACATTTAAATCCAAGTCTTGATAAACAGCAAGTACCCTTCTAGAGCTATGAACACTAATATGACATATAAACATGCCCACATTCACAGACTTCTGTATTCTTGTGCTTACTGGGTTTGAGCATTTTGCAGAAGTCCCTCGGCATGCTGCTGAAGTGCAGCCTTGGTAGCAATGCTGCAGCTGTCAAACACAAGAATTGGATGACACCTTCTCTTCTTTGCTAAATGCCATGAGAACACTGACGTTTAGAGTTGTAGACTCGTTTCTTAAAACAATTAGGGAAAAAAGTTAAAAAAAAAAAAGGCAGAAAATAATTCAATATTACTGTAAAAATTGTAGCTTTCCCTTTAAAAATCATATTAGAACAGATTTACTTTTCCCTTCTTTTAAAGAAGTGTTACAGGCCAGTATTCAATAAATGCACAAATGAATTCTAAACCTAGAATTCATTCTCAAAGAAAAGCAGAAGATGTTTTTTATCCAACAGCATGAGGCAAATGGAGCTCTGGTAGATTGATGGAGTCTCAGCAAAATGTGTGCAGTTCTCTCATTTGTCTCACTTGATACTGTGCTGTTAAGCTATAATCAAGATTTTCATCCAATTTGAGTCAACCAGAGTCATAGAATCACAGAATGCTCTGGGCTGGAAAGAGTCTCAAAGATAATTTAGTTCCAACCCCCCTACCATGGGCAGGAACACCTTCCACTAGACCAAGCAGCTCAGGTTTCCGTCCATCTGGATACAGGAGGAAAAGAGATCGTCGAGGTAGTAATCTGTGAGCAGAAAGGAAAACACTTGAAAAGGTGACAACTTGATAGAAAAATGGATCCATCATGATCCTCAGTCCTGATGGGGTCCAAAAGCTCTTGACAATGTACAAGCAAAAAAAGTTAAGGGCATCTGAGGAATGAGACTAGAAGAACAGCAGTATCCTGAGTATTTAGGAAAACAAGGATAAACCCAACTCAAATTCCTAGTGATTATTCAAAAACGTAGGAGGAGAATTGAGACGTCAGTCTTGAAAATACTCCTATAAAATGATGAATGTCTAGAAGAAGGAGGTTTTCAGTTCTGATGAAATAAATCAATAGAAAAGCATCAGGTCATGTGCAGAAATAGAGACTAGAAATCAAGCTAGGAATAAGTGTTCAAATGTGCAATAGAGGCAATTTCAGATGGAGTGTATGAAATAGAAAATGAAGCAGTATGATCTGAGTACAAACAGAAAAAAAGTAAAAAGAAAGCTTTTTGTTTAATCCATCATTTAGAAATGGAAGGAGAGTGCATTGTTGATTATGGAGCAAAGAGGGTCAGTAGTCACATGTAAGACAGGAGAAATATCTTGAAATTACTGGCTGCAAATGCCTCTCTGTTTATAAAATTAGTTGCCTGTACTTATATGCACAGTCATACAGTTTAAATTTCTAACCACACGCCTACATTTTTAACACTTTATTGCCAATATTGCAGATTAGTATAATGCAACCGCAGTGCACTCCAGAATTTTAAAATCAAGGAGTAATGGTAATACGCTATTGTGTTTTATTTTCAGTCAATTTAACAGCTTTTTCTTTTTAGCTTGGGTATTCCTTGAAGCTTATTTTAAACTGTGATGACAACGTGGTATACAGCTTCTTGATCATCTTACAATGGTGATGCTTGCTTCAGTTGAATTTATCAACCAAGCATATTTTCTCAGCTTTCCCTCAAAGAAACAAGTGTGTCTCTGATCTATAGATAACTGACTCAATGAACTGATGAAATCTTACTGGTTTTACTTACACATTAACTTTCAAATGTAATTTTTTTTTTTTAACACAGCTTCAAAATACATCTGATACTAGCCAATATCTTAAAGACAAAAAAATATAGAAATATATTTGAATGACATAATGCTCCCAATGAAATGAATGACATAATGCTCCCAATGAAAGGCTCCATATCCTGACCACTCAGAGTGGCCAACTCGACCACTAACATTAGTGTGAAACCATTGACTCCGTGACCTAGAAGAGAAAGGGTGACTGTAACACCAGGAAAAATACTAGAAACTAGGAAGTGGGTTACAATTTTAATTGCATTATTGCAATTATTTTGACTGTTTCTGAATGTAAGTACTCTACCTTCATTGTTATTATTTTTTCCCTGCAATAATTGTATTTAAACTATTGAAATTTTGCTAACAATAAATTGTTGGCTTAAGTTGTATATCTATAAACTGTGCCTACTTTTTTGCCTCTAAAGCACTTTGAATACAGCCACAACAACTTTGCAGTGAAGTTTTTAAATTTCATACGGGAAAGGAAGTCTCTTAAATTCTTCATGTTTGCTGGAGGACTATACAGTAATATTCTGAGTGGAATATTGGCATTGTTTGCATTAAAAGGTATAGGAATAAAGTTTGTAAAGCTCTAATTAATCACTTCTCTTATATATAAGACTTCCTGGAGAATTCAAAATGTTGAGATGTGAATTGGTGGCTACTTTCATTTTCCCTGTATTATTTTTCTTCACAAAAAGCTGCAGTTCTAGATTATTGTATGATATTGATGAAGTCATCTGCATGACTATTCCAATGGAGCTTCTGGATATGTTTTATTTTCTGGTTGGTTGTCAAATCATATTTTTTTATACACTTCTAATACAAAAGAAGAAAAAAGCAAAATTACAAACAAAGGTCTGTTAATTATTATTCCACTCAGCTATAGTTACATGTTTTTATCTTAATTTTGATAAAAATCAAAATCATGTGATCAAGCTCACATGCTCAATAGATGTTTCATGTATTTTCAATGCCATGCTTCTCATGGTAAAGAGCCTCTGTAGACAACTTCAAATATTTTTATAAAACACTTGGTACTTAGTATTTTTCAGTTTTGATCTTTTAGATTATTAGAATGTTAGTCAATCTGTTTAAAAACTTTTTGAAATATGTTCTAGTTTGTAAAGCTAAATAAAATAACATAAATGAATTTTTCAAAGAAACAGAGAGAAATTGTGTGAGGTAATATTTGCATTCCAGAGTTTCTTGATCTTGCCAGATAAATAGCATCCCACACAGAAAAAAAAAATGGGCAAGATAGTTCTACAACTTGCCATGAAAGTGATTTCTTCCAGTGAAAAACAAGGCCAAAAAGGAATACTGCATTATTTTAATATCTGTACACAGAGACACAGAAGAGGGAGAGGACAAATCACATGTAAAAGAATTTCTGAATGTATGATCATTGCTTTCACAAGAGGAATACTGGGTGCTTTTCAAATTCACCAGAATTTAAAAACAGAAAAATACAATAAGCAATCCATCTGTACCTTCCTTTTATTGTATCAGCAGGATAGGAATTAGCATAAATCTTTAATAAGGAAGCTACCAGAGTAAAACTTATAGTTTGTAGTACAGGGACTTACTAGACCAGGGAGAGAATGAGCAACATGTTATGTCTAGGAAGCAGTATGGGATTAGTCTAAAGTGGCACACTTTCATTTTTCTTCACCATTTAGGAGACAGAACAGCACATCTTGCATCCTGAACCTGTAAGTAATAGAATGAACTTCTACATATGCATAAGTCTACATGTATATGGCTTATTCCAGGATGAAGGTTCCTCTTCCTCTAAAACTGCTCCAAATGGAGTTTTCTTACTGGGTTTGAATCTTTTTAGGTATTTAATACAGCATGTTAACAAATCCTCTTCAGCTGGGAAAATAAAAGATAAAAAGCCCTTCGAGAACTGCAAACAATATCCAACAATACTTCTGAGAAAAATATACATTTTCTGGCGCTCTTTTCCTGCCTTTCTATATTTCAGGTGTCAGTAGCAGTTTATAAATATTATGCGTCTTTGTGAAAGAGAAAAAAAAAAGGTCATTTACAGTAGTTAATGTTAGCTACACAAAACAAGAGCAATCAGCTTGCCATTTTACATAACACCCATTTCACACAGCTCTATCTCACAAACACACTGCAGCTGTTCTGTAGGTTAGTTAAGGCTGATTTAGATATGGAGTTAAGCAGTAATCTCTAATTCCTCTCAAATATTTTGATTTAATCCAAGACCACATATGGGTATTATTTTTTTCAAAATATATTTTTGCAGCCTTAAAGAGAGACCATACTTTTGGCTTATTTTCTTTTGCATTGAGATGATGTAGTTAGATGCCACAATCACAGCTGCTTGAGGCCACATAAATATCTGGTCTCTGATGGCTGCTTTCCTCTTTTTTTTTTTTTTTTTTTTTTTTTTTTTTTTTTTTGGCTCTGCTTAATAGTTTTCTTGATATTAAATTATTTTTCTTTTTTCTTTTTTTTTTTTATGTGTTTCAAATTTCCTACCCAGGCTTGAACAGTTCAGCAAAGAAATCTGAGTCAGAGAGAAGTATTCAGGACTGCCAAGAAACATAAATGTCACCACAAGCAAATGACAAGACTGTTGGGGATGACATTCTTTTGATAAATGATCACGAAATAAACTCTGTTTTCATCTTGCCTCCCTAACGAGAACAAGCAGAACATCATATAATTTACTGTTCTTCTGTTTGCAGGTGATATTCTGTAAGTGGGCTATGGTAGAAGCTACAACTTTGCATGTGAACATCATGTTTTGATACATATAGCATTATTCTTCTGTATTGTATCTAAAGGTATTATGAAAATGGAAAAAAATAGCTATTTTTGCACATTATAACCAAATGCAAGTTAATTTATTTTAGACTAATGATTGATACTGATTCTTTTGGATTTTTTTTTATACAGCTATGTTGATTTTATATATCTATACATGTCATGTAAATAAGCAGCTATATCTCTTGATCTGTACTGCTATTATAATATCATCATGAAGACAGTAGTTCTGTAAGATATTGAAGTAGGGATTACTAATTTGAATATTTAGTGGAATCTGAAGTATCAGTACTGTCCCCAAAGTAGGAAATATAAAGTAGTGATGTTGATACACTCTTTATATTGTGTTAAATGTTTTTGAGTGAGTATTTCTAATTAAGGAATATGCAAGATAATATAAAGACAGCCTTTTTTTTAAATTTTCTTTGTTAATATTGCCAGCCAGTTGTAGCTCCTGGAGTTTGTATCACATTAATCCCACAGGTGTTCCTTTTTCCCAAGCATGCTGTAAAAAGGAATAATATTACCATGAAGCATGAGTAGTTAGGTTAGGAAAGACATAGTCCTGCTGGAGTGCATCCAGAGGAATGCTGTAGATGATCAGAGGGCTTGAGCACCTCTCCTATCAAGAGAGAGCTGGGGCCATTCAGCCAAGAGAAGAGTCAAAGTAGTTATTGATTTATTCATTCTGCGTATTGTACATAAACTTGTCCAAACATGCATCACAAAAATATTTTTTTAAAATATATTTTACTTTTAGAAATTCATCTAGTAATTCACAAATTGCTTCAGTTTATTCTTTATTCCATTTAACAAAATAATAATTTGTATTCTTTCATTCCTCTGGCAAGAGATGGTCACTACTCCATATCTATGATGTACTTGCCTGAAATAAAAGCGAAAGTCTTCTGGAACACTCACAAGAGTAAAACATGTAAGTGGAAACATGTACTGAATCTACATATTTTGCTGTAATTGGAATTTTAGCTATAATTTGAAAACTTAAACCAAAAACACTGAAGAAACTTGTCTCTTGGCTACATTTTACCTTGTTTTACACATTTTAATTTTTTTTATTTCTTCCTGATTATTATTATTAGCATTAGCATTATTATTTCTTCTGACTGGATTTAAAAAGTCCAAAGTCTTATGTTCTCAAATTTAATCTATGCCTATAGGAATTAAATTTTAATTTGTGTGACTCAAAGGTTATTTGTACATTTCTAAGTAGACTATGGTCTGCCTTATCAAGCTAATGTTTTCCTGTGAAATATAGGATAAGAAATCATGACATTGACCTCAGTATGTGTTGAAAAAGACACCAAAATACTTAGAAGAGAAAGAACCCTGACTGGAATGTTTTCATTATAATTTCTATCCAGATTTATATCTAGATTAGTGTTTTAGATATATGTCACACCTTTCTTTACAGTTCAGGCGCAGTTCTGCAAGGAGAACACAGCAGCTTCGCATTTCAGTTCATTACTTAAGTAGAGCCCCACGGTAACTCTACAAAGGAGGTTTCAATTTATTTTATTCAGTTGATTTCACCTGTCTGGGGAATTCTCTTTGGAATTTAAAACAAGCCCAGAGGACTGTCTTACTGAAAGATGATAACAAAAAGAGAAAAAGCAGAAAGTTCATTTGCTGAGCAACAGCCATCATTTACCCTTTCAGCATGTAACAATATAGTAAATGAATATAACAAACTGTTTCCAAGTAGCACCAGAGATTTGATAAAATTTTAGAGAAATATGATATTACTATTTTCTACTTCTTAAGTTGCTAACTTTTTTATGGCCTAATTCTTTTTGACAAATGAAAGGCAGAAACTCTCCATTAAATGGGAGAGTAGGCAGAGGCACTATTTCAACAGTTAAAAGAGTTTTCTGATCTCACAGGATGTTAAAACCATGTCCTAAGAGAAATTTCCTTGACTTATCTATCTTTTCTGGTCATTTTACCATCTCACAGAGTCCTCTGGCAATTGCAGCAGCTGATGCATGAAAAGCTCATACTCAAAATGTCTTTAGTACATTTTGTTTTCTCGGCTTATAGTTTACCTCAAAGCAAAGAGAAACAGCAAGACTAGGAAGCTCTCTAGCTCTGTAAAACTGTGTGTCTTAGAATAACCAGGTGTCCTGGACCCCCATTTAAAAGCATCTCACACAATGGTCCTAGGTTTTCGTTTATTCATTCTGCTTTGAAAAGTAATAGAAAGCTCTGAAAGGCTTATCATCCTCTCAAAGCACCATGAAAAACATAACACATATATCCACATCAATACCAGTAGAACTGATGTTTCTTCGTACACATCTTCCAGGAAAGAATATTCATTTTCTGATATATTCTTAGACGATCTGGAGATAGCACAATTTCTCATTTTAATTCAGTGTAAATATAATAAAAAGAGTTCTGCTCTTTTATTCGTTAAACATTTTTGTTAACATTGTTGTCACAGGCTAACCATACAGATATAATTACAATTATTTGTATTAAGCAAACAAACAAAGCTAATTTTTTCTTATTTTTAAATTTCTTTATAGGTTTGCTTAATATTCTGGACAGCATATAAATGACACCTCATTTTTTCTGGAACTTACAATTAAAGGTATGATGGTAGTTTAGATAGCAACAGCTAAAACAGGAAAATTATTTTAGTTGCAATTTTTTTTCTCAAAACCACAAAAACATCCAGAGTGTTTGAATTACTAAGTCTATAAAAGAAAAGAATAACAAAAGTTCATAATGTTTTGTCTTTGAAGAGAACTAAATTTGCTACTTGATTATAAAAAAAAATTCTCAGATTGAGATTCTCAGCATTTCTAATCTTAGTAGGACTGCTGCCCGAAACATGTTTTCCAACAAAATTTATGGTAATTTTTTTCTGTAGTGTTTTGTGAGCAGGAAAGTATATTTTAGATGTTGCTAAGAGCTAATTAATTTAAATATTAGTGGCAATAACAAGTAGCCAAACTATAAATAATTATGTACTTTCCTACCTATTCATTCTAATATACCTGAATTTTTATTTACAATAAAGGAACAAAACAGCAATAGATGTAAGGTACTGCCACGGTTCCCACTCCTCGAGGGTCCAAGCCTGGCTAGCAGATCAGCCTCGGAGGAAACCGGAGTGAGGACAAAGACAAAAGACAAAGGCGCTCTCAGTTCCTCAGGAACAGTCCTGCTGTTTAATGCAGAACCTACACCATGCAGTCCCGGGGATCCAAAGAGGAAGCTATCACCTGGGGACCCAGGTTTTATGCCCTCGGTGAAGGAGGGAGGAGGGGAGAGGGTCTGCTGGCCAATGGGGGCAGACCCCAGGAGAGG
>VZUI01087520.1:0-33965 GCA_013401135.1 Cettia cetti | reverse complement strand
GGAGAGGAGAGGAGAGGAGAGGAGAGGAGAGTCTTGCAGCAAGACCTCGCCCTCACTTTTAGCAGCTTGCTTTCAAGCAGGTTTTTTTTTTTTTTTTTTAATCATTGGATACTGTCCTGATTTTACTCACATTTAATACCCTCCATTGTACGTATTTGTTGATTCTTGGTTCAGAAGCATTGTAAGCTTTTTATATTTGCAGATGGAGGTTGCTTGCTGAGGGGTATTTTTATCATGAGTTTCCACACAAAGTCAAGCCAAGATCTTTGCAGAAGAGGAGTTGGAAAGGAGCAGCTCATGACAAAGGCACTAGGAAATTCAACTCTCACCCATACGGGACACAGTGGACAAAAAAAAAAATAGATTCTGTTATGCAAGTAACTATGACTATTGTAGAAAACACTTCAAACAGATGTAAGGTGTGGGATTCACTTAGAATGCACACATTTACATCTCAATAAGTCACTCTAAACTCCTTTATGAAGAGAAACAAACAATTTTAGGATTCAATTCATCTGGTCTCTTCTGGATATTATATCTAGGATAAGACTTCAGACTAAAAGGACCTAATTTTATCACATACTGCATCTTCTGAATTACTGCTACAATATGGGAACTGGGGTGATTAGCTCAGACAGAGACCTTTACACTGTAGAGATCCATAGCTAGAGAGATTAAATTTTCTTGAAGAGTCAGAAAAGTATGAACACAGTAATGCAGAAAAAAGAGGAGAATAATTGGTGTAGTTTTTTTAGAAAATTGAAGCAAGGCAGTTTTTGGAGTTCATTGACCTGCCTATATCCTCTGACATTGTGTTTATGCATTTGTACATGTGTATTTTTTTCTCACTGCAGGAGTTATTTTTTAAACTTCATGCCTTTATATACATAGAAAATATTTCTTTAGGATGGGATTGTGATGCATAAGGCAGCTATATCATACAGGAGTGCTTTGGAATGTACATTTGAGCTTCTTTCCTTTGCATTTGTGCTTATGTTGCTTTTAGTTTCTCCTGATAGCCTTAGAAGCAATTTATACAATTGAAATAATAAACTGTTTTACCCCTTTGTTGAATTTAAGTACTCTGAAAGATGGGAAACCCACAAAAGACCCAGCTTCCTTCTTATCTCAGCTGCAGAAATTATCACTTGAAGCAAAAAAAAAAGCTTGTGAAAAATGTGAAGACAAATACAAATGATATCTTGAGGTTTATTTGTGTTCCTGGGGAATCAAAACACTCATCTAGAAGGTAAAGGAAGAAGAGAAATAATAATAAAAAATACCTGAACGCTAAACATCTTACAGGACAGAAACTATCTTCCTTTTGTTTCCCAGCTCACGATAAATGGTGTTTAAGACTTTGCATTTAAGTCACTTTTTGTTGCACTGTAATCTGGTAATTAGTTTTTCCATGAATCAAATACTTTTTAAGGAGACCAAACTGAAACAGCATTTAGCTTAATTCTGATGAGGCTGAAGTTATGCTTCATTTGACCAAGGGTGTTTAAGAGTTGAACAATAATGTGTAATATAGAAAGTCTTTAGCAGCAACCTTTTCCATTCCAACTAGTGCATAATATTGGTTTTGCAATCATTTAGTAATTATATAAGGAGGACATATTTATTACGAATTATTGATTTTATAATTACAGCTGCTGGTGTTCACATTATTACACAATGAAAATCTTTTAATATACAATGTTCTTCACCCTCAGCTGGCAAGCAGATAGTGCAATGCAATTTACTGAGTAGCCAAGAGTAGATTTTATCGGCACTTTTTTTGCCAACTACCTAAGTAGCTTGCTTTCTGAAAAATAAAATATTGTTAATGACACTTAAACAAAGAAGAATATCCAATCTCTCAAGGTCATTCCTGGAAGATGATTATAGTCAGTCAACGAAGAAAAAGGGAGAGAGAGACAGAGAGAGAAATTTGTATAATTGTTGAGTTATTGGTCTGCTAATATCACCAAGGTAGGTGATAGCTTTAAATTTGCTGTAAGCTAAATAGACATAAAAAGCCACTATCATACACTGGATCATGACACATGAAGATATATCTCTTATGAAATTGATTTTTTCCATGTGTGCAGACTGACTGCTCAGTGCAGCTAACCTGCCTGGAGAACCACAGGGAAAAGTTATATTTGGGGCTAGTGTATAATTGTCAATATGTTTTATATTCTTGAGCAAGGGATTTTTCTTCAAGACGTGTACAAAAGAGATTGTCCAAGTTCACCATTTGATTGGGTCTGCAGCTGCTCACTAATAGCTGTTGCTAAGAAACTGTCACCCCAAACAAAGAGGAGTTCTGCACCATCAGAAATCTTTGGAAATAGGACTCTCTGTTACTGACATCAAAATTTAATGTCCTGGTTACAGAATTTAGACCTGGCAGGTTAAGGGAAGAGGATGCAAGTACTTCCACAACTTCCCCTGCACTTGCCAGGACTGAAGCTTCGACTGGAATGGTGCAAGACTGAATTTGTATTCTCTACAGGCACAGGCACCCACACAAATTTACACTTAAATATGAATACACAGATCTGACCGTGGGCCCAAGGTTGCGTTTGAGTCTGAATTTTGTTGCTTGATTGTTTTCCCCTCAACAAAATGGTTTTATTAGGGTACAGTTGTCATGGAACTTTTCTGTAACAGAAAAAAAAACCTTACAAAATACAGCCCACTGAGGTCAGTGTGTTCAATGAGAAAATCCCATGTTTCATTCCAGCAGGTCATCCTAGATACATGATATCCTGCTTAATGCCTCACCACTTTTGTATTCACATGTACAGATATAGGAAGGAAGCAAAACATATTCAGACTGGGAAGGACATATGCAAGTTTCTGCTTTGTGACCTGAAGTGGTCTGGAAAGGAGCAGACTTCTAATCTTATTCCAATGTGAATAGGTATACAAGAAACAAAAAAGAAGTAAAAAATTGCGTTTAGTTCTACACAGGATTTTGACTCCTCAGGATTGGGGAGTGGGAAATCTTTAGACGTCTCCATATTGGGAAATATTATATTTTCATTTCTTCAAAAAAGCAAGAAACATGCAATAACATTATATTTCTACTGGCTCATAGAAAGCAACACAAACACAGACATAATAGAAATAACAATGATAAACTTTGTTTTTCTAAGTTGATGTTTTATACAACATGACTGGCTTTTCTGAGCTCCACAAATTATAAAGCAATGATTGCAAAAGTAGTATTGCTGTCATTTATTTGAATTCAAAATTCTTAATTTGAATATTTTAATCTCTGACTGGTATATTTCCAGGTTGAGAACACATTGTTCTAGGATATTGTAGGCAATTGTGACTGTAGCTAAAATGGAAGAGCCAAGAGCATGTCAGGACATCTTTCTTTTCCAGAGAAAGATGGCATCAGCAAGTAACATTTCACCTTGCTCCCACTTGCCCTACTCTTAAGTTTCCAAAAAGAGGAAAGCAAGCTATGGAATTTCTAGCCAGGTTCAGGTAGGTGGGTTTGTTTTGCTTTTACTACATGAAAATATAGTGGTATAAACAATTGCAGGAGCATATGCAATGTATCATAATGATTGTGATATGCTGGCCATGGCAAGTTTCCCAACTGGGTGTGCTCCATCACGAAAATGCCTGAGCAATGCAATGTAGGGATCAATCAATCTTGGCTTGGTATTGAGACTAACTGTAGAGTTTAATGAGTCTTTTCTGTCTCTTATGGTACGAGGAGATCAATCAATGAACAAAATCAGATCAGTGATTTAAAAATGGTTGTTTTTTTCAGTGTTTATACCCAGCAGTTTAAAACCTTGAAAAGTCTGTGAGTTATTAAGACAATAAGAACAAAGAATAAACCTGTTACTCCCTTTGGTTTTTTGTTTTGCCTTTTTTTTTTTTTAACTAAACAAGTAGTAAGTCAGCAAACAAGACTTTTCCACAGTGAGAAACTCTACATAAGTTTTTGAAATGTGTAAAAAATACAATATACACTTCAATCATAAAAGTATGATTAACTGGAAATTTAATACAAATTTTCATAAAATATCTTTAATAAAACATTACAGATAAGATTCAGTCTCTGAAGTCTCTTTTATTCCCTGTTACCTTTTCCTCTCTCCATTGATAATATAATAATAAGCCGAAGATGATAGATTTTTCTATATCCCCTCATGGAAACCCAAAGAGCTTTGAATTTGTGTTGTAGATGTTCCCTGATGTGTGGACACAACCATGAAAATTTATCTATCTGTGCACTAACTTGGGCATTAAAAAAAATATTTCATCAGTACATATGCAGAAAATATCTTACATCAAAAACTCATTAATATTTTCTAGTTTTGTTGAAGAGTATTAGCATAATTTCCAGAAAACATTAGCCAGGACCAAATTATTGCAAAAAGAAATTCAATCTCTGAATAATATTATTGCACAAGCTGAAGGACACAAATAGCTTTTAGGGTTTTATGTCCAGTATAATACATAAGAAACTTGGAGTTTTCTAGAGAAAATATCTTGGAAATGCCAAACACCTTGAAAAGAACAATATTTCAAAGTCAAAACAAGATTTCAATACTGCAGAAAAACTGTTTTGAATTTTTTTGTAATCTACTCTTCTTACATAGTTCACTTTAGGAATTCCAATATGGGACAAATCCTTGGCTCTATCGGTACAAATAGGAAAAAAAACCCAAAAACAAAAACCAACAACAACAACAACAAAACCAACCAACCAACCAACCAAACAAACAAACAAAAAAACAAAAAAAACCCAAAAAAACCAAAACAAAACAAAACAAAAAAAACAACCAAACCAAAAAAAAACAAAAAAACCCTCCAGAGATGTTTGAGGTTTTTCTAAAGAGATTTGTAGGGATTTATAGGGAAAGGAGAAGTGTGCATTTGATTTACTTTCAGGTTTTACATTTCACTGTTTTTTTATGAAGCATTTTAATTAAATAAAGTGAAAGCAGCCTTTCTCTCTTAAGGTGACCAGTCATGGCTCTCACTAAATCCTTTCTGCCCCTTTTTTTCCTTGAAAATGTCAAGGAGTGCAATAATAACAACTAATGATGATGACTGCTGCTGCAAAGCCAAAGATGGTGAATTTAATAGGTTCATAAGTCCATTCCTAGCTGTGGAAGTTGATTTGTGACATCCTGTCACAGACCTGTCAGGTATTTTGTTAATACTGGCAAAAAAAAGTATTTTATTTTATTTTTGTTAAAAAATAAACAAAAAAGTAATATAAGTGATAACTCTTTTAAATATTTTTCAACATTTAGAAGTATGGGTGTTATTTATTTTAAAAAATAGGTGCAACTATACTTTATATAAACACAAAAATGTTCTTCTTAAGACAGATATTAGGAAATACATATGTACTGCAACAAAAAAAAAATTTTCACAGAATGCAGGGGAACACAACTGAACTCCACCAGAAATATAAACTTATGGAAATTGACATGAAATTCCAAGATTCCTTCAAAATTTTTCTTCTGCTGGTTTACTTCAAGGCTGCACTAATTGCAAACTTATCATATATCTCTCCATCTTCAAAACTATGATCATATCACCATCTGTCTTTCACATATAAAGAGATACAATTTTTTATGTAGTTCCTGCTTTAACAAGGACCCTTGGATGTAATTTCGTGAGGGATGCTGGCTGAGAAAACTGTCATTGACCTGGAAGCATTAATGACTTACAAACTTCTCATAGGCACAACTGTTAAAGAGACAGAATAATTACAATCTGTCAGAACAAAGACAGCTAAGTGGTTTTAAGTGGGTTTGGTTTTGGTGGGTATTTCTGGTTTTTGGCTTTGGTTTTTGTTTTCAAGGCAGTTAAACTAAGAAACTTCTTGTACTTAGTCTTGTAAACTTCTTCTTCAGAAAACAAAGCTAACCCTGTCTAAAGGCTGATTCATCTCACCTGATGGTTACAAGTCAGGCACACGAGATGTCCTTGTTTCTCCATGAGTTATGGAGGAACTGAACAAGAAACATCAAAATTCAATAATAAAATTGAGATGAAATGTGTCTCTTTTTTCTACAAGCACTTCGTAATTTGATAGAAACACAAACTGAAAGCAATTCACCACTTTAGCAATCTGTAAATCTGTATGACTTCAGAGCTACTGTTCAAACTGAGTTTTCCAAGGTTTCTTCACTTTGAAATCTAAAAGTAAATGTGATAAATTCTTCAATTTTGTCTAACCAAAATGTTTCATTTGGTGCAACATAAAATCAATATATGTAGCAAAACCCAATAATAATTACACAATGATGTTGATATATTTTTCCTTGGTTTTTTTTTTTTTTTTTTTTTTTTAGTATTATAAAACTGGACTCTGATACTATGAAATGACCACAAACTTTTCTATTTTTTTTTCCTGGATGGGATTCTGATTTATGTTCTTTTTATCAATAAATTTCTAGAAAGGAAGGATTTTTATCTTTCATGGGGTCAGATAAGAAATTAATATCCTAGAATAAAGACTGCATTTTTCATGACACCAAATCACAAGTTATTTGAAAGGCAGTCCTCTTGGTCATTTACTTTAGCTTCACTTAATTGCAGTGACAAATAAAGCTTTACATTGCTCCATGTCACCACTAAAGTGCTTGTGACTTTTCAGAGAATGCAGATGCTCTTTTTTCTCATTACCTACCTATTTTCATCAACTACTTCATGGTGGAAAAATCACTCATGAACCCTTACAGTATTCCTAGATTTTGAAGTGAGAAGATATCACCAGGTTTGGTCAGTTTAGTCTTCTTCATAGAAGAGAACCCAGGATTTTAAATTCCTCTTTAAAGTCAATACCAGTGCTTTGGAGAGAATAATATTTTACAGAAAACAAAATCCAATCTTGTTAAAAAAATTCCAGCAATGGAGAATCCAATATAAATCTTGTCATTCTAACAGTTAATTACTCTAACCATAAAAATGTAATGTTCCTACTCTAAATTGACTTTTTTTTTTCTTTTTTATCTTGACCACTAGATTAGCTCTGAAATGTTGTCTTTATTTATATATTTTTACTGTGGTATTTCCCCACTTTGTAAATGTGACAAACACACTTTGCTCCTAAATGCATTGCTTGTTATTAACCACACTGAAAATACACACTAGGCTCAGACACAAAACCTATTATTGCATGTCAGCTGATCTCTACTGTCCCATTGTGTACAATAAATCTGGGTTAAACATAAGATAAGCTGAGTTTGCTTAGCCTGCTTTTCAGGGAGCTAAACTAATTTGAACAGCCTTGATTTTCTGCAGGGTAGACTACTCCCATGGATAGTTCTCATGAATCAGCTGACTTGTTTTGTGTGATGCCAGAATAACTTGTTCATATATCTGAGTCTAATAGTATCCTTGTCCCTAGTTTATTGGAGGCAGAGAGTACGGTGTACCACTGGCTTGTATTCTTCATTATTTATCATTCCTTTAGCTTTTGTATCAACTCCAAGCTTTACTGGTAATGATTTTATGTTTTCTTCCACCTTGTTGATATAATGTTTACTAACATAGAGTCAAAAATCAATCCCAGGGAGACCCCAGTCAAAAAAACACCTTATTAGTATTAATTCCCAATTTGCTGTTATGCTGTGGGGCATAGCCATCAACCATTTCTTTAATAATTCAATATGATTGGCAAAACAATAGGGCATTGGGGCTTTTTTTTTTAGTTTCTTGTATACAAGTCAACTTCTTTGAATGAGTTACATTATTATTCTACATTATTACTTTATCAAATTGAATCCGTCCTCTCATCAAAACACTGATATGAGCTGGTTTGAAAAGATTTATTTCCAACCTGTGCAAATTCACTGCTATTAATACATTACTTTCCTTTAATTCATTGTTAATTCAGGCTTGTCTCAAATGGTCCATCATTTTGCTTCAAATATAAATGAAACTTGTAATTGCTTGGATTATCCTATATATTCTTCCTTTAAAAAATTTGTTACTATGCATTTTCCCATTACACTTCAGGCATGTCCTGAAGTTTTAAACACTGGATTAAATCTACTTTAATGATTTGAGTAGCACCTGAGACAGTCCTTTGAAATTCTTAAATACAAAATTACTGAGTCCTAATGATTTAAAAAGGGATACTTCCATGAATTCAATAGAATTTAAATAGGAAATATTTCATCATGATGTGACAAACACTGCTCAGAACCCCTCAATGATCATTTCTAGGGTTTCTATACAGGACCACCCCAGTCTCATCCTGTTGTCACATGCAGTATATACTATTTTGAATGGCACATTGTTACATACTTTGAAATGTTAATTGTTCAGATGACTTTGTATTAACAGTTACAAACCAAAATGTGTTCACTGGAAGAATCTACCTTTCATGTGAGATACATAAGTGAGTTGCAGCATTCCCTGGAGAACAGGGATGTAGTAAGGGCTCCTAGCTCTTTGATAATTAACAAAAAAAATCAGATCAAGAGGTTGTCCCAGCAGAATCTAAACTGCTTCCAGTGCTGGGCTACCAGCTGTTTCCTTTAACATTGAAGAATAGCAAAGGAAAGCCAAAAATGGAGTGAAAATACACCTGTCTTGAGGTGTCTTTGTACCATCCATGGAAACAAAGAGATCATATCATTACATCTTTAGTCACATTCAATCAAGCCACTGTAACAATATCTCCTATTGTCACTCCCATTCCTTGCTCATAATTTTTACAACTGTGGTTGTTATGCTACCTCTGGTGCTGCTTACCATCTAGAATTACTGTTGGGGCTGCCTCAATCTCTGTTGCGCTGTTAATAGCAAATTTAGCCATCTGAGGAGATCCTCATATTGATACTTAATGGCTTCTGAACTAGTTCCCACTGCAATAGAATTGCTTTGTTGCTGTCTAAGGACACAGAGAACAAACACACATGCACAAAACTTCCAGGCACAGCAGCCAGGGACCATTTGCAAGATCACCCTTTGTTAACCAGCCAAGGAACAGTAACTCTGTAATCAGCAGGAATTTGGAAACCAGCTGATATTTAGATGCTTAAGTGGTTAGAACACTTGGTAAGCAACAATAAGCCTCAACTTCTGGTCTTTCAGTGGAAGTCCATGGTATTTTTAATGGCAATTTCCAAGTTTGAAATCTTTTAGGTAAGAGAATAGATGATACCCATTCAGAAGTTGTGGGTTCAATATGGACCTGCATCTACAATCTTGCTGCTCACTAAAACGTGCTCATGAATAAAATGGAGAAAATGTTTTCTCTACATTAATTATCTCCATTTAGTTCACAAGTTCTTTAGAGAGGGTTGGGGTGGGGAAAGTTTTCCATTTGATGATTATTTGCTTTGGTTTTTTACTCTGGAAATATACAGAATAACAACAAATCAGTTGAGGAGGAAATTATACTCTGCTAAGAGTATTAACATAATTACACTGTGTCATCATCTTTTTGTCTTTCTCTGTCTGCAGTATTTCCTCTAATGGAATATCTAATATATATTCCTCTCTTACATTCCCTAGGAAAGAAAATTTTAAAAGTGTTTTGATTTCATTGATTTTATGAGATCAGTTCTATTGGGCAATATCTGAAACCATAAACCTCGAACTGGCTGAGGAGATGGCAGCTGATATGAGCAGACATGTATTCATTATTTGTTCCCCAATGTCTGCACACATGTTTAAAACCAGAAACATCCCTCAGTTTTAGATGGTAAATATTACTTAAAGTCATATATAAGTTTAATATATAAGTAATTAGTTGGTAATCAAATCAAGCCAGTCATTGCAGATCCTCATTTGTGTTGTATATATTTTGTCCTGTGCTTCTTGACTGATGCTAAAGGAAAACATGCAAATTAAAACAATCAACTAAGTTGATTGGGAAATACAGGACAGAAAAATGAACACTTATTTCACACAGTGTTTACCTATAATTTCTAAAGAACGACTTATTTTGAGGAAATGACTTGGGTTTTTTTTCTTTTCTCAATTTATACAGAGTAGTCTGCCATAATGATAAACAATGAAAAAGATTCCAGCTTTTTTGGCATTACCACTGTGTTTTATTTTTTCTGCCAGTCTTCATTTCTACAACAACTTCATTTGCCTTGAACAGCATCACATAAAACATTTCACATTACATAAACTGTACTACCCTAACCATTTTCCTATATCCAAATGTAATGTGATGAATATGTTTTTTAATGGATCACCTGATTTTTTTTGTTGTGGAAGAAATTAATTTACTAAGAAGAAAAAGAGATTGAGGAAATAATTAAATTAACAAGTCACTAAAGAAACATTTTGACTACTGGTGTACACTCTTACCATTGTTCTTCTGTCATTTTCATTGTTGCTAATCTATTTTTCTATAGAGGTCTGTCTTTAGTTCTTGTAGAAAAACATGAACCAATTGACAAGGTTGAATTCAGGCTGACAGGGAGCTAGCCAGCTCACATGTACCTGTGTCTTATAAGGTCTCATGAGTTAAAACAAACAAACAAACAAACAAACAAACATGGTCAAGAAAAGCGTCATACACTACTGGTGGCTACAAAGAGAATAATAGCAGGTATCCGTATTTGCACATCAATTAATCCATGTGGAAATAGACTAATACAAAGAATGAAATTTAGTTTAATCACGTTCTCTTGGATTATATGTTTGGTTTTTTTAATATATATGTTTTGTTGATCCTGCCTTGGGACAAGGATTTTCTACATGATCTGTTGTGGTTCCTTCACCCAGACATTTCTGGGATGGCAGAAAATGGGATTACATAGAACTGTGCTTCTTTCTACAGTGGTTGAGAAAGGAGGATCTGGGTATGAAATGTCTTGATGGAAACTGTTTGGGCCTGAATAACAAGGGAAATAAACTGCTTATCTAGAACATAAAAGATTTTTTAATGGTTTCCATAGGTGTATAAACATCACTCTCAATGTAAGTAAACTTAGTGTTTAAGTATAAGTGCTTATGAAAATTAGGGTTTTTAAAGAGAAAAAATAATTACATCCTCAAAAGGACAGAGAAAGTTATATGGAGAAAAGAGAGAACATTTTAAGGTACCTACAACAATAACAATAAATTTGAAAAGTTGAATGCCAACATTTTACTAATAGAGTTAGACCAGTTATTAGTATTAAAAAAAAGCTATTAAAGCAAAAACTTCTTCAAATTTCTAAATAAATAATTTCTGTATAAGAAATAGAAACGTTCTACAGCTTATTGAGATTACTAAATTGTGTTAAATTCCTACATCCACTAAAGAGAAAGCAAAAAAATTAATCCTTTAAACTGGATGATTACCCGAGATAAAAATTGAACCCCTCTCCAGATATACCTATTCTTCTTCACTAGCTGCTCTCTAGGATAATAGATTTTTAGCTTGTACTTATTGCTGATCCAATGCCAAGGCAAGATAAGTAAAAAAACCCAAAACAACAAAAAAACCCTACAAAATTTGGCTTAATTCCTTAATTAAAATCTGTAGAAATAAAGGAATAATAATGTTACAAAAACATATACTCCAGAATAAATTTGTGCTCATTCAAGTCTCCAGAGAAAAGGACTTTTGTTTCAAAAAGATCTACAAATGTTGATTTTGCCATAGTCTCAAAACTTTAACTTCAAAAATGGACACATTTTCAGCCAAATAATTTAGAAATAGGATCTTTGATTTTTTTCTCAAAAAAAATCATATTCATTCAGAAATTGAGTCTTTTTATAAAGTGATCACAAAAACTTTTTTTTACTTTCTGATGGACTCAAAGTTCGAAACTATATAAAATTCAATTTTTTCTTTCATTTTTTCATATAGTTTTGTCATAAATTCATTATCTTTCAAAGAATAACTGTGAATTCTAACACCTCTTATTTATGAGGTTAAAAATAGATCAATATGGTGCTTAACTGAGTATGAGCCATGTGGTAGCCTGGTGCCAAGTGCAAGGATGGTCTTGTTTTATCATTGGGCTCCCCAAGATAAAAGCTAGTTGGATTCTGGTTTGAGACCCAGTTAAATCCATCATTTCATTATGAACGTGTCGTATATCTCTGAGTAACCTTGACCAAGGGCATAAATGCCTGAAGAAGTTACCTACAGTTAAGTTCTGGTGCTGCAATTTTGTATTGTGAGTGCTGATGGTACTTGCACAGGGGGGCAACTGCAGAGCAGTAACTGAGCTTTGTTGACCCAGATTGCATTTTTTCATCTGCAAAAGAAAGATAATTGTGATTTTGTACAAGATATTTTGAGTGTACTCTGATAGAGTGAATAAGTAGGTACCATTATTATTGCTATTAATACTAATATATTTGCTGATCCATTGAGCCAAATCTTTGTGTGGAGCTCCAAGAAAAGTAAATCTCCTACTCCATCTATTAGCCAACCCTTTCCTTTACTTCTTCCCTTCATTAAAGTGAAAGCAGTATAAAAGGTCTGATCAGGATTGTAGCTGTAAAGTCAATAGGAGCCAGTCATTTAACTTCTTTAGGCACCTTTGAAAATCCCAGCCTGACATCACTACAAATTAGCTGCACCAGAGCAGAGTTTTTCTTGGCAAGCAATATGTGAGTTACAAAGCATTTCTGCTCAACAAATGTTTCTTTTTCGTTAAAGAACCCTCAGAGATTTTTTTGAGCTGGATTCTCAACATGGATTTTTCATATGGAACAATAGTTAGCACCCTGACAGTTAACACAGTAATGAACGATTAGGCAGTAATTTATCTGCTATATTGTATAGCTCTAAAGAGATGAGACAACTTTTCTTAAGATTTCTGGCAGGGGTTTTGGGGGCTCTTTGTCAGTTCATTTTTATTCATATCTGGCTATAGTTACACTGGAACATTGTGTTATGCAGATTGAACAAAATTTCACTCACTTCTCTTGTTTTCAAAGGAATGCATCTTTTTAAGCTTTTTTTTTCTCTGAACCTATTTATCTGAACCCCACTATCCAGATACAGATTAGCTCCATAAAAGTTTTAGAGGTTGTCACTTAGTAACATGTAGAATTATGTGTTTAGGTAATGCATCTGATGCATGGGAAAATCAGGCACTGATAAAACAGTGCATAAAACTGAGAAGCTGCAGTAGGGAATGCACAGCTGAAATGAGACACAGATTTCAGAGCTGTGGGAAAGACATTTTGATCTGGTTTGAGAGAAATCTGTATTATAACTGGAGCTAATTCTTGAGCTTTCTGTTAAAATAGAATTTAATTATAGACATTAGAGGATGATCAAATCTGAGGACACCTATCCTTTTATTCTTAAAAACAATTCAGGAGTACATTTCACTGGACCTGTCTTTTGCTTAGCATGAGATGAAAAATTATCTCAAGTGCCTTTGCAGGATGACTAAGCTATTTTTAAATTCACAAATCTGGGCACATGAATGACTGACTATCTGTCAGTTGACCAAGACTGTACTAGTTCCCTAAATCTGTCCACAGTTGTTCTACCAGATTACCTAGAGAAGCCTGAGAAAGCTTCCAAAGCTGGATGGCATCAGTTGTCTCACAGCTGTGCCCATCAAGGACTGGAGAAAATCTACTTGACTTGTCCATTAAGAAAGAAAAAAAAAAGGAAAAAGAAAAGAGACTGAACCTCCCTCACTTTTTGAATTCCACTGGAGCTAAATGGATCGCACTAACCAAGTTACTAAACCACTGGTTGGGTACACACATCTTGGTACCATAGTGTGCATGTCTAAATAAAGTTCTCTGAAGACTGAAAATTTGGGCTTGGGCTATCTCAAACATCGATTTTAGTGCTCTGCTGTACTTACTCAACAGATCAAACAACTCCTTAATCTTGCATGCTACTGGTATCAACAACCCTTAGCACTTACATGTGGTTACAAATCTAATCCCTCCTTATTTGCCTCAGGGTCTAGTTTATAGCAATTACCACTGACAACAAAAAAAAAATAGATTAATATTATTTAAAGATTTAATTCTAATTAAGAAGCATTAACCCTTCTATGATCATGGTCCCAAAAGTTATCTTTTTGGAGCAAAAGTTTAATAAATCTTCTGCAAGAATTTTTTAATGATGCCTATGGCCCTAAGTCATTCACTCAGCTGTTTTATTACTTGTCTTTAAGTCTGGTGAGTTCAAAGCAGATGTACATCACTGAATTCTTAATAGAAGGCCACTGCTTGTCCTGCTGAATAATAAGAACTGTCAATGACACAAATTAAGAGCTGCAAATGTCATTTACACTTGTTTGTTATTTTTCAACTCAATAAGAGTATAGAAGGAGCCTGAGATCACTTGGACTGAAGCAGTTTTGAGGGCTCACTTTAATTGGTATATAAAATACAGTAATAATTAAAATATATAGATAGATATAATAGAATAATTGAATTTATGATTGGATCAGTGGAAGAAGCTAGATCAATCTTGATTTTTTTTCAAGAATTATGAGCTATCAAAAGTAAATGTCCAAAACCCCAAACTCCAAATCCATATAGAATAAACCACTACCACACATACACACACACTGGTTGCAAAGGATTAAAAGTAAATCTCTCTTAATACTGATTTCCTGTCCTGCACTGCGTTAGCTCACGGGTGCCAGGCTTGATATAGACATTCAATCAGATAGCTGAGATCTTGAATGACAAAAAATCTTAGTGTAGCCAGGACTGATGATTGCCATACAACTGGATTTATTTAGTATTATGTTCAAGAAGGTTGATAGTGGGTGTTCTGAATGTGAATGAGTCATCTGAAATCAGATGTGTTTACTAATAGATTTTGTTCCAGATCACAGGTTTGGAAAGCCTTATCCTCAGTTTAAGGGACACCATATCTGTCTTGCCATCCAAACCTTCACTGAAGTGTGCCTAACTACACTCCTTTGGAATTGCCTTGCAAAGAACAGGAAGCAAATATGTAAAACTGATTCTACATGATCTTACATCTTCATATCTAGGAGTGGACTAACTATAATTTGTTATTTGCCAGCTTATTATTTGCCTCATCAGGTATTTGCTGCAAACAGAATTACTGGTCAGTTGACTCAAATCTACCTGCATTCCCATGATAATTAGATTTCTCCTGATGGTCCTGAACAAGGCCTTCAAAACACACCTCTCCTTGTTTCTCAACAAGCTCCAAACATCTCCCTTCCTAGTCATGAACCTCAGTCAAGGAACTTCTTTATCTGTGTTAGATAGTGAACCCAGTGATGTGGGTCCTGTTCAGAAAAACTGTAGGGCAAGAACTGTCTCTGTGTCTTCACATTAGAGTAGGTCAATGGAGGGTCTTGACACATATGAGAAATAATGACTGAAAAAAATTTCTAGAAACAACATACTTTAATCTCTTACCATCCAGCTGACAGCCCTCACCACTGACTCATTCAAATAATCTTTCTCTTCTGCTTCTTGCCTCGTTATTTTGACCATTAAGATTTGAGCATGAATCTGATTTGAGAAATATATAGTGGAGACAAGGCAGAATGAGGATTCAGACCTTTACCAAACAATTCTAAGGGAAACTTCCCTAGGCAATAACTAGGTTGCTAATTAATTTGGGGTGGATTTTGTCTTCTTTTTCTCTTGTTTTCAGGAAAGCACTGTGCTTTGCAAGCAACTTGTGCCTTTCCCATCTCACTTAAGCAAAGCTATCCAGAGACCTGTCCTGGACCTTTGAGAAGCTTTATCTCATGCACAGGATCCTGATTGCTGAATTTGTGTTAAAGTGGCTTCTAAGAAATGAAGACTCTTCAAAGATTCTAAGTGATATTCTTAGTGAGTTTTTTAAAAACATCTTTAAAAACTTGAATATCTTTCAAAAATCTCTAATGAAGGAAAAGGAAAAAGAAAAGGAAAAGGAAAAAAAGGAAAAAAACCCTACTACTGTCTTTTTTCAAGGGCAGATGCTGGTGCACGTTAAATTGATGTTCCCCTGGATATAACATTTACAATAGGATTATTTTCCTAAGTGAATGTCAGCCCAAACCAGAACAGCATCCCAGTAAATTTCTTCAAGGGAAAAGAGGAGGGGAAATTAAAAAAAAAAGCCAGACAAACAGCCAGATAAACAAAACACTTCTACTTTTGCAGACCTACATTCCATCTACATCTGTCTTGTTCTACTCCCACCAACTAGCTGTTATTGAGTGCTTTTCAATTGGCATTTATGACTGCCTCTAATGGCTTGCTTGTACATGAGGCTTGCATATCTTAACTAAATATTCAGTGATTTTTCCTTATTCTAATGTTCTTAATTAGATTTATGAACTCTTTACTATGCTTTATGTTGATGAGGGACTGAGAATAAAATCCCGAAATGCTCACTCTAATAAAATATCACAGCTAACCAACTTGTGCTATTGCATGTGTTATTCCAGTGAATAATGAGCTTTAAACAATGTTCTGAATATGTTACCAAGGATGCAGTAAAGAAATATAGACTAGTGATCTATTACAATACATTAATAAATACACTGGTACATATAGTTCACTGTCCATAAGGGGTAATGGATCATGCTGTGAGAACAAGTTAAGGGATAAGGGGATTGAGACTTTTTGTATTAAAAGCCTGATATATGAATACCCATTTTATATAAAATAAATTAATATTTGCTATTTCTATTATCTTTTTCCTCTTTTATTTTTTGTCCTTTGTATCTGAAGTAAATTAAGGAGTAAAAGCAAGATGTAGTATAATAACTTTTTCTTACTTTTCATATCTGGAAATATTTATCAATACTAGATATTGAAAATGCTTAAGCAATTTAAACAATGGTGCTGTAATCTAGGCAAATTGATTAAAAAAAATCTTTCTAAAGAAGTGATACTTAGCTATAACTACAGGAAAATTTTCTATACCTATGTATTTCTCCAGGATATGAAGACCAAGATTGATTTTTCTTAAAAGTGTCACATCACTCCACTGTGAGTTCTTTGGCTACTAATGCACTGTGTAGATAACCATGCCCTTCAATTCAGAGAAAAATATACATTTTTCAGAATTATATCCTGAAGTAATATGTAATACAATCCTATTGACTTCAGCTGCCCATTGAATAAACAGAAATATTTTCTACTGCCATTTATATTTCCAAAAATCCTTGGTGCAGTAGGAGAGACCCAGAGACTTGCTCTGCCTTGTGGTACGTTTGTATGATGAGGCAGTCATAATAATTCCTTATTCTACCAGAATAATGTTGTGGATGCCTCCTCTTATTCCTCCTTTCCTATTTATAGGATTCTTGCAGACTCTGCCAACAGACTTGAAGCACTCCAGTCTTTCCACTGACTCCACTGTACGTAGCATAGTAATCTATAATGACGTGCTCTTTCTGTCAGAGAACGTTTTTCACTCTTTTCTGAATAGTCAAGTAGATTTTGAATGCTGATTAAGGCCCATTGAACCTGCTACAGTGACGAAAATGGTCTTATGAAGTAAAAGTGACATAACAAGGGTAACTGGCAGAAAAGCTTCTAAGAAATTCCCTGCAGAATGCCACAAGAGTTCATATGCACTTTTTCACTCATCCTGATCCATGTACAGAGCAACAAGTGTTGTGACTAACTTAGAGAAATATGGTTTTCCATTCACATATATCTCAAAAAACATCACTTAAAATCTCAGAAAAGGTTATTCATGTGTATGTGAATACCTGTGTATCTAAGCCACAAACCAAGACCAATACAAACCAAGTGGGTGAATGTCAGCTCAAGGGCTCAGGTATGATATCCAATCCTATCTTCAGGTCCAAATGTGATGTTAGTTCACTTTTTTACATAAATTTTGACTGAAAACATGAATCAGTAAATGATCAAAGGTCACAAAAGATAAGAGGTTAAAAGAGAGTTAGAGGGTGTTAAACCAAGAAAAATTATGTAAGAATTCAAGAGTAAATACACCAAAATAGAAAACTAGCAATTTCAAAGTAAAACTGCAAAAAAAATTAAGACTTGGAAACCTAACATTGTTGAAGTACTCATAAAAGCAATGGAAATAGAAACCATTCTCTCCCAGAATGACTAAGAAAATAATAAATAATTACATTTAAAACAATAGAACGGAATAATGGAAAATTCCTGGTTGGAATTCTAGAGAACCATTCCATCTTCTCTTAAAGGAAAGTATTTGATCAAAGGTTCTTTCAAACTGAATTTCCAATGAGGCCGATTCCGCCACTTCTCTGTGACGCCTATTCCAGCATTTCACTGTTCTCACAGCAAAAAGGTTTTCCACCTCCCTCCGCAAATCAGATTTTTCAATCCTTTAAGCCCCCTGCTTGGTGGCCCTGCTCCAGATTCTACTTTTTCAAAGGAAAAGTTATACCACGGCGCAAATTAAAACTGAAGAGTGTTCCATGTGTATCCAAACAAGAGCTAGCCAGAGTGGAATAAACACACCCCATAATCTGCTGACTATGTTGTTGCTCATGGATCTCAGGAAACAGCTTTTTTTCTTTATAGTTATGAGAGCATTCTGCAGATTTATGATAAATTTAATCTCCCTCAGGACTCAAAGTTCCCTCCAGCAAAGATGCACCTAAGCAAGGCAGACCCCTACCTGTTCTGCTCCTGTTTCTGTCATACCCACCAGGATTTTGCCCTTATCACATGTTAAAGATTCTGCAGGTTCTGTTGGGCCAAACTTGTTTGTATTCTACTTGCAAAGTTCTTTCCTCAAAGCAGTAGTGCTCCAAATGTCTGTGACCTGTCTGTGTGAAGGTATTTACAAATACAAGGTATCACAGTTAAAAATTATATTTAGTACAGTTAATTTGTCACATATATTTCATATATGAAAGTCTCTGAGACACTTTTAAAGGATTCTTAGCAAACTCTGAAATTTCCACCGATATAGGTAGTGAGATACATCTTGTGCTCTGTGTAGACCATGTATGTAAAATGAGTTTAAGTTTGAACTCTGTCCAGTTCTGTTCAGAACCACAAACTGGGAGCTCCTGAGCCAGTCACTGCCTCTTTATCTCTTTGCTACACACAGCTATTTTTAACTTAAACAATGAATCATCCTCTGATCTTTTCTCCTTTACAAACTCCACCTAGTGTTTCCCAATTAAAACTGATCTCTGCTTCTAAGTCCTGTTCTGTAGCTGGGAGGTGTGAGGATGATGAGGATGTTAGATCTGTTAGCCCAAAGAGGATTCTCTCTACCTTTTCATAATTCCCAGGTAAGGGCTGTGAGAAGTGCAGAGAGTGTTACTTTTCCCCCTGATTTTTTTTCCTGGATTACATAAAAAACTAAAATAAAATTAAAATTTTATTTTAAATAAAATTTTAAAAAATTAAAATAAAATTACATAAAAAGTCTTCCCTCTGTGGGTATGCTGACATGAAAATACAGCCCCAAAAGCATACCCCAGAAGCATACAAGTAGGAACAATCTCCTTTCAAAATAAATAATTTACAACTAGAAAATATATTTTAGCCAACTCTGTTGTGATTTTGACAATTTTTCTTTTATTTTTCCTAAATTTCATTACAAAGTGAACAAGCACCACACGTTGAGAGCCAAAATAAAATATTTCATTTTGAAAGAGTTAATCCGGCTTCAAATTGCATATAAAATAGACAGTTATTTCAAAATGAACTGCAATTTGGCACATGACAGTTGGACAGGCTGAAATGTTAAAATTGGTTTTACTTACAGGATTTGCTTCTTATGCAAATATAAAAATTTCTTTCTGGGAGTGCTACTCTAAATTGGTTTTAAAAACAAACTCAAAAGAACCCCAAAACAATGTTTTTCCCCTAAGTTTTCAGTGATTTCAGCTGTTTTCCAGTTTGGAATAAAAGTAAATGTCAAAGTTTGGAAAATCCAAATATTGAGACAGGGTTTTGGTTTTTTTGTTTTTTTTTTTTTGTTTTGTTTTTGTTTTTTTTTTTGGTTTGGTTTGGTTTTTTTATCACATATATTTTAATATGTGTATATACCAAAAGTCTTCAAAGCAATAATTTTTCCTTTTGAAAACCCAAAATGGCCTATAAGAATTTTGCGAAATATGAAGAATTCTTCAGACTTGATGTTTATGTATATTTGGGGGGTTTCTTAGATTTAGAAGATGTTGGCTGGAGTATGATCATCAATGGTTTTGCCAAAGAAACCAGAATTTGTTCCTTCTGTGTCTCTATTAAGCACAGAGATATAAACAGAATCTTTTCAGCCTGTGTTTCTCATATGAGGTCTGTCCTTTCCTCAAAACACCAACTCTGTATGTATATAGCCCTTTATTTATATATGTATATAATGTTCAAGCATGAGTTTTTAAATCAATATATATAAATTAATCTTAAAAAATTATGGAGGACTCATTAACAAAACCAAAATTTATTGCATCATAAAAATTAGTCCTAATGTATTACTTTAGCTATCCTTACAGCCCCAAATGTCAGTGTCTACAGTGCATATCTGTTACTGCAACCTTTGTAAATATCCAGAAAATGATGTATTTTCTCTGTTTACTTTTCCTTAGGATAAACAGCAAAACAGTAAAAAAGAGGCTAAGACACAACAGGGGATGCAAAACAGACAAGCTGCAACAGCCTACATGGGAGAATATTACAGAATTACAGTTGTTGCAATGGCTACCAGCTGTGCATCTGGAATAAACAGGTTTGGAGCCCAGGAGTTTTTAATACAGGGAAAAGTTTTCCTCAGATGCTTACTTCTTTACATTTTTATTTCAGTTCTTACTTTCAATGTTTTAAAGAAGAATATTCCAAGACCCCCAGTTATTTCTGTTGTTGTTCTAGTTGACTGCTCTGTCAAAAGCTACAGGCAGGTAGAGGCATATTAAAATCTTTGTTACTAATATTTCAGTTCGCTGCATTTGATCACTGAGGATTATCTGCCTACTTGCTTTGTGCTGCTTTGACAATGATAGGGAGGGAAAAAATGTTGGATGCATGAGTTCTGCAATTGTCCCTTTACTTCTATTGATCTTTATTAAAAAAAAAAAACAAAAAAACAAAAAAAACAAAAAAACAAAACAAGGCATTTCACTGTGCCAGGTTTCACATATCTTGACCCTAGAAGATGAAGAATTTTTCTCTTTTTATTTGAGGGGATGTGTTTATGCATGTGGACATCCCCACTGTCAAGACATAGTCAACCTCCCGAGCACCATCCCTTTTATGCAGTGAACGAGATTATGAACACTGAAAACAAGAGTTTTCAGTTAAATTAGAGTGTTCAGTAGTCTATCTTCATACACATGATAGCAACTGACAGCACACTTGGATGGCATAATAACTGTAATTCTGTCATTTTATCACTTCTGAGGGCTTGACTTTGCATACCTGCTCATGGCAGGTAATGGAAAAGAGTACAGAAATAACAATGAGGGGGTAAAAAATCCCACCGGAAAACAAACCCAGAAATGTAATTATGCTTTGTGTATGCTGACAGTCTCACAGCTCACACAGCCCTTGAGAACTTGAATAGAGCTGGGACAGATTAGGAAGTAATTCTCTAAAAGACACACATTTATTTGCCAATAGTTTTTGACTAGCAACTCAGTACTCATCCAGACTTTTACCTGTTTAGTGTGCACCCCAGTTGCCACCTGAGTTTAATGACTAGGTTGCTTTTCTTGGGAAAATATAATGTTTTCAGAAAAAAAAATCTGAATATCTAGAGCCTTTGATCTAGCGGATACACAGGACAGACATTCTATATTTGGAAGCATCTTGAGTTTCCCTGGAGATCACTGTCCTTGAAAACCAGAACAACACGATGTTGGGAAAATTTATATTTTGATTGCTTTGAAAAAGAATGAAAGACCCTGAAACTTTAGATTTCTTTCCAGAAAAGGTCTCTGCATGTGAGTATATTCCAGCAGAGAAAAAAACCTTTGTGAATATTTTTTCCTCAGTAGGACCAGATCTTTCCTGCACCTGATATGAACAAGATTATTACATCCTAAGTTGTTATCACTATAATGATATTAAATCTAACACACTTTTTTAAACTAGAAAGCAAAAAAGTCATCAACAATTTCCTTAGTAATATTTTATCTATTTTTCCCAAATTTCCTCTCTCAGTCAAAGATGGTGAGTCTTTCAGATCTATATCATTTCAGGAGATGAGATAAGTCAAATTACATTGAATTTATCAGAATCAGATGATTTTAAAAGTTACTCTGAGAAGCAAGATTGGAAAACTAATACCTGACTTTCACCCCAGGCTAACTGCAGTAGCTGTGGTCTGCTCTCATTCTATAAGCCATCAGGTCTCTGTCCTCCAGCTGTTGTTGGTTATGGCTTCCAGCTGCGCTCCTAGAAGTATTCTGTGAAAATAAACATTCTTTAGTTTTTCCCTTTCTCTCTTTAAAGACTTGGACAACTCAGATAATTTCCTGGAATTCCTTAGTAGCCCTTTCTTTAATGAGAAAATCAGCTGGCTGTATAGCTTTTTTTCAGTGTATACTGCCAGTTAATGGCAACTTTATTAGGTATCTGCAGTGAGATGATGAGCCACCTGGGAGTATTAACACCTGGATTTACAGTCACAATGGTAGAGCATATTGAAGTCCTTCACTACACTGAATTACTCAATAATAGCTTTTGGAAACATAAATAATCAAGAAGCATCATTTTTGAAGATAAAAGTCAGGAACATGTCTGGCTAATTGACCATGATGGAGTTATAATAGTGAAATACTGCACACTTTTGGAGTAAAGTTCTCTATTGTGCTGCCTCTATCTGAAGCATTGAGGGCTGGCAACTCTACAGAAGTTTATGTATAGTGACTCTGGCACACTGCTCCTGCCAATAAGATGCACATCAGATCTTTACATTGGTCTAATCAATTCCAATAAATTCTGGCTCTAAGAAAAACAGAGACAATGTTAAACAGGAGGACTCCAAACAAGATTATCTCATGGAGAATGCCATCAAGATTGATAATTCAGTTTGCATCAAAATCCAGAAAAGGTCAGATCCTGGCAACAACAGAGTTTTTCATCCTGGGTATTTTCTATATTTAGTTAAGAAAGTATTGAAATCTACTTGTGTATTTCAGTAATTTTAATTCCATCTGATTAAGAAAATGCTCTAAGTTACATACAGATATAATTGCTGAAGAGACTTAAGTGTGAGCTTTACAGCTTGTCTGAGTTTAGACATATATTTACTCAAGTTACTTCAGAGGATTCAAGGCAGTGACAAAACGTAAAACATAAAACTTTAAAAGTCTTTGTGAATATATGACTACATTTTAGTTCTAAATTGTACTTGTCTATGCAATGGTTTTCAAATGGAAGTTTCTGTTGTTTGCTTTTGTTTGTTTTGAGTAATTTTTTTGGCTTTGGGTTTGATTATATTTTTTGAGGGTGAATTCTTGTTTTTTTTTTTTTTTGATTTTCATTTCCCAATATTACTGAAAAAAAAAAAAAAGTTGTAAAAATACCCCTATGAATTCATTCACATATATAAACTATAAGCTTGCCTCACTTAAACTGAAAATATTTCTGGGGGAAAAAAAATCCTGAAGCTGTGGTTTGTTTCTGGGTTTTTTGTTTTATTTTGTTCTCAATTTCTTCTTAATTTGCCCTTTTTTTTTTTTAATTATAAAATAGAAATAATCTTCTTTTTCTTTACCAGCGTGTAAATTCTCTATGGATATTTTTTCTCTAAATACAAACATTTGGGAATCCAAAAAATAATTTTAACACCCACACTAACAAAAGATATTTAAACTTCAGGGAGCATGACAAATTTTGCAGCAAACCAACACTGGAGAATTTATTTCAGTAACAGTTTTCAAATAGAAACCATAAGATTTTACTTGCTGCCTCTTGCAATTAGTTGGTGAGGTACAGAATCACTTCTCTGACTCTCCCCAACCCAAACAGTATTTAAATATTCATACAAAATGAAACAGCTTCAACAGAACAAATGCAAGAAACCCAGGCTGCAGTTCCTCATAGTCTGGTGGTTTAGAGCTCAGTGGTGCACATTCCTGTTTCTCCTCCTCTGCATCAGGGAGACAGAAGGCTTCAACTCAATTGTTCACCATGCAGGTGACAGCCCGTGGTTTCAGGGCTCCCTGCAACTTGTGCGGCCCAGAATCTCCTCATCTCACCAGGGCTCCCAGGTCCCTCCTGACCCAGCTGTGGCACTGAACCCTGCAGATGAAACAGCAGCTCTGTCACTTCACCACAAAAATCTGACTTTGGTGCAGCTCATGTTCCTGGAAGCTCATTTATTATGCAACAGAGGCTCAATAAATTAAATATGATTTAATCTCCCTTCCCCCACAGCTTTTAAAATGCAGCCAGTCATGCTGCCAGCATGTTTTGGAGCCACAGAAGGAATTCTTCCCTTTCGAGGGGGAGAAGAATTGGCACAGATTGCCCAGAGAAGCAGTGGCTGGCCCATCCATGGGAGTGTTCAAAACCAAATTTTGTGGGGCTTGGAGAGACTTGTGATAGTGGAAGGTGTCTCTACCTGTGGTAAGGAGGTTGTTATTTCAAGCAGGGCTGAGCAGGTCATGGCGACCATCCCTAAAATGTTTACATTAATTCACCCTCACATTCGAATGTCCTTGTTGCTGTTTTCTCTACAACTCCCAGGGTCATGAACTACTCCACAATCCCAGGAATCCCATATTGTCACCCAGTCCTAAATTCAAGTTTGACTGAAACAGCCATAAAACATATATGCCTTACAACCCTAGCACATGGTATGAAAAAATCATTAGCTTGAATTGCATTGCATTGCAGTATTCCAGATTTTTTTTTCAACTTGTTCGCAACCCTTTTAAGTTTCCATTTGATCACGAATGGATTCCACAGGTATTGGCTGAGACAAGAAACATTGTGGTAAACTAACTTAATGGGTGTTCCCCAATTTACATGGAGTTGTAAACAGAGTATGTCACACTGGGAACTTGGCAGATGAACGAGGCAATGATGAAAGTTATTTGAGGATTTGGGGATCAGGTGCAGACTCAGGAGAAAACTCAAACATGTGTGGTATGTTGTAGGACAGGCCAGGATTACAGCTGTAACCTGAGAAACTGGGGAAGTAAGCCACGGACAGATATGGTTGTTCTTTAGGGGAGACAATTAAAGAAGAACAGGAGTGGTTATAGTGAACCTTGCATACTTGTGTGAATAAAATAATTAAATAGCATACTATGCCAAATTACTCATTAATCAGGCACACAAAGTTACAAAATGCCAGACTAAGAAAGCGCCTGGATTTCAGTTAACCACTTAGAGTGGTCAAAATTTTAAATAAGAAAATGGGCACAAGAAAGAGAAGTGATGCGAAAATTCCTGAAAGGAACAATCAATGAACTACAAAACACAGGGCATTAAGCTTTTTAGTGTTGATGCCATTTTCTACCTTTCTCTGCTAACCAGTCAGATAAAAATTTGCTTAGATGAAGGCATCCCAATTTAAGCTCAAGGGACTTCAGCGTCTATTGGAACCAAGACAATCTAAAAACAGCTCTGTTCTGCTTTGAAAAGGTAAATGAACCTTCTGTGGAAAGCAGAAGTGTGAAAGGTTCAGAAGAAACCTATTACAAGCTTCAGCACACACTTGTGACAAGAATTGTGACTCTGTATTTTAGCAGAACAGAGTCTTCCCAAGGGATTTCAACTAATCTGAGACATTAAAACATTGCATTCACTTCAGCTACATAACTTCTTCCCTCAGATAGTGACCTAATCATTCCCTGTAATGCTGTTCCAAAAAAAAATAATTTTTTTTTACTATTCTTAAGAGCAGAGCTGTTAAATGTTGCTGGTCAGAATATATATACTTAAGTTAAATTGTACCCCACTATGATATTTTGTTAAAAGAGGAGAACTGCATAAAAGCACATCAGTTACAGTACAGGGGTTTTTTTCATAATAAATTTTACTTTTCATTAATGTCTTTTATTTTTTGTTTGAAAGAGAGCAATGGGTGCTTAAGTTCCTTATGACATGAAACCAAACTCTAATTCATTCATTAGAAAAATATATGTTCCAACACTTTTTCCTAAGTGGAAAAAGAAAAAGTTTCAAAACCTTGAAAGTTGCCTCAAAATGAAAGCGTCATCCTGTCGACAGCTCCAATTCTTTAAATTGTTTTTTCTGACACTTAGTAGAACTTCCAGTAAATCGAGTTCTTTGATCATATCTGAAGAATTATATGTCAAAATCGTGAAGCTCCTTGTTCACTTTCAGTCTCGCTGTCTTGCTAAATAAACCTCTGTAGCTTAAGCTTTTCATGTTGCTTAGTAGGGAGAACCAACACTGCAAAAAATCAACATTGCAAATGCTCAAAGTGAGATCACACTTCAGTTGCTAGCAGAACTTCGGTATATATCCGTCCGCACATACACATTAGCATAAATGTATGTAGCCTGATGTTTATGAGTCTGTAAGGTTTTCAGCCTGTCAGTGGCTGATTTTCTTCCCAAGAGAAGATTTATTCGGAGAATCTTTCCTTCAAGTACAATTTCTGTAAATAATTATTTTCTTTTCATAACATTTCTAAGTTCTCATAACAACCCTCTCCCAGGTGTTGTTTCTGTTATTTAACCAATGGAGAGATTTGTCCATTTTACAGACCAATAATATGCCTTAGTGCAACATGTTATAAAAAGGCTGGGTGAATTGAAAATAAAGCCTTCTGATGTTCTTCTGCCTTTGAACTGGAGTAAAGCATCTTTATTTCATGTCCAATAGCAACAAATGCACATCAACGTGCTCACTGCCCAGGTGTATTTACCACCCCTCCCCTGCTGCCTGTGCCAGCCAACACCAGCCACCTGGTGAGTTGTGGGACAAGTTTCTGCAGTGCTGCCTTTGATAAACAGTGCCTGCTGCAAATCAGATCCTGGGCTATTAGTCCTCCAGACTCCCCATCTTTCACAGACTCCAGAGAGGATTCCCAGAAAATGAATTAAAGGATTGTTTTTAAGAGCCGAAAAAGCAGAACCATTGGCAAAAGCCAAATAGTTAAGAAAAACTAAGCAACTGTAAGAAAAATTACAAATTCTTACCTTGTGGTAGGAATTATGCCAGTTCAGCAGGATCTATTCGAACTGTTTTAAGATAATATTCTCCTCTGACCTAAAGGCCTAAAGGAGTAAGAGGAAGGCTAAGGTAAAGCATTTGGTGAGATTTCAGACGTCTGGAAGACGAATATCTGGATGAAGATGCACCTAAGTTTTTCACTGGTGCCAAAGATTTCCCATACTAGGCAGGATAGAAGAATGTTGCTGGTTTTTAACATACATTCGTTTAAAGTAAAAAGAAGACAAAATTCAATGTTTTACTGCCAAAAATGCAAACTCAGCTTTAAAACCTCTTTTGAATAGAAATAATTACAAACGCTGGAATCTCAGTGGCTGTTTTTTGATTTTCCTGTTTTGTTTTTTATTTAATTTTGTAGTACAAAGTTTGAGATGAGCATTAACATCTGGCTAGTTTTGTCATGAAACTTCATTTTAGATTCAACTTCAAAAAAATGTGTTTAACATCTCTTATCCTCTGGATTCCTTACTTAGATTTTGTCTGGTATAAATTTTTACTCACTTTTACTTTAACATAAGTTTGTAAGCTGTGCTTTTACTGTAGAACAAAGTAAAGGAGACAGTATTGAAAAAAAAAAAATCTTTGTGTTAGGGCCTGGCAAAAGCGGGGAATTTTTTTGTTATATTTCCAGTGCTTTATTTTCGTGTGCCCTGTTAATTGTATACGGAGGCAGAAGCAGAGGTAATTTTTGCTTTTGACTGCTTCTCCTTCACATGTAGCCCAGCTCTGCGAGAACATGCAAATCCTGCAAACGCTTTGTTCCATCCACCTTTCAGATTCATAAGCAGTCATTTGCCAGAATAGAGTGGCATATGCACTTTAGGTGTTTAGTTTTCATAGCATGCCTGACCTTTCAAAAGGTGAATGGAGGTGCATATAGATCCTAGTACAGAGCTCAGACTAGAGCTCACAAATGCCATGGGAACCAACTTCCTAATTGCAGAGGGGTTTCTCTCCCCTCCCATTTTCCTTTCCATGCAGTGCAAGGTTAAATGAATGCAAACTCATCAGCTACATACTTACAGGGTTCTATTAGGGTTTTCCCTCTATTCTCTCGAAGCAACAGAACACTCCAACTATTTAATCAGGATATAAAGTTGTAATTTTTAAAAAATTGTTATGATTATTTGTTATAAACTCGTAACTTTCCACTCAGCAGAAATTTTTCTAGTATCTGCTTTCTCCAAGCCAGTATAAATCTGACTCATTTCCCTCCAGAAAGTAGCAGGGACAGCAGAATGCAAGATATTATGTGTCTTAAAGCCAGAAGCATTCAAGGTTTTTGTATTTGTTTTTTTATTACTTTATGAAGAAAAACAAACAAAAATTTGTAAAGTTTCTCACCAGTTCCAATATAGACATAAACAGCCATTGTGGTTTCACTGTTCTTGTCTAAAATCTGTGCAGTTGCAGAATTCTAAAAGAACAGTCAAGTGTAGCAGCACAGCCAAGGGAGTGATAAAGGAGAAAAAGAGAAAGAGATGTAATAAGACTGAGTTTGAAAATGAAGAGGAAAAAGGAAATGCTTAGTCTAGCAGGTTAGAAGAGGGCTCAGTGAGGACAACTCCACCCAATTTGGTGCAAATAATACAGGTTACTTGCTTGCCACCTCATATGCACCAACTTTCAATCCGTTTATCTCTTCAGAGCCATAATGCTTAGTGCTACAAATCACCCACTGAAAGAACCTTAAAATCTTTGGAACTTATTGATACAATTACCTTTGTGCTCCTGAGCTGAATGTAATGTCCATTGTTTGTCTGTAAACTTTGTTTGCAATTACAAGAAAAAGAAAAGAAAAGAGAGTATTACTCTGTTCAGCTTGTATTATTCTGTGGGTACTCTTCCTCTTTGGAATGATCCAGCTAAGCTAAGAAATCTATTTAACCTTTTAGTGTCAAGTTTGATGGACCCAAGGTGACACTGTATTTTTTCATTGTTCAGTACAATTTATGATTGCAATAAACCTGAAAGAAAAATTGATGTTGACAAAGATTATAGATATGTTTTTCTTCTCCTCCTGTTGAGATGGAAAAGTGACAAGTGTCACTTTTAAAAAGCAGTAGCCTCATGTACAGTCTAAGGACAAGGTTTGTCATCAATCATGTCTTTTCATAAGTCTTCACTGATGAGTTTGACTTTGGACCTGCAATCTTTGAACCCTGTCTCAGCTTTTGTCCCAAAATCATAGATTCATTCATTCATTCATAGATTCATGGATTTTTAAGGCCAGAAAGGACAATTACAATCATCTTATGTGAACACAGGCCGCAGAGTTCAAGCTTTTATTCTTCCTCCCCTACTTCTTTCACAAATATTTTCACTTTTTTCTTCTCTTTCACTCAGTTGTTTATTAATCTCATTGTGATGCTTAAGCTTTGTTCTGAACTGCCTCTGCCTCCCCTTCTCCTTGTTTAGGATACATTTCTTTCATGAATCTCATAGAATAACTTTTGCATAAAGCTTGCAGCCAACAACCTACTACATCTTGCAGAGAATGTTGTATCATCCTCTTAAAAAATATGTCATCTACTAGTGCCATCTGTAGACTACCTTGAACTAAATATTCACAAGCAGATCTCCTGATAAATGTGCATTTAATAGTATTTTTTCTAGAAAACAACTTTGTCTTAGTAAATATACTGTAAATAGGGTACAATTTTAACTCATACCTAAATAAGACTCTTCTCCAACTTCAGTCTCCCAGTTCCCTTTTTTTTTCTCCTTCCATTTCTTAAGTCTGTCTGAGTCTGTCTCTTTCTTGTTCTGTCTCATAAAAGTTTTAATGCAAAGAACTTCTCAGTTTGCAGGTAAAATAAATTGTCAATGTATTTCTAGTAACAGTAATAGCCTTTTATTCCCTCCACCCCTCATACAAAAAATTAATGGGATACACCAATCTGCCATTGTGCCCTTGACATGTAATTTGTTATAAATAATAATACAAATGATTACAGGGAAAACTACTACTGCTAGGAGTGCATCAGTTTGCCAGCATGGAGATAAATAAGACAGCTCTCTCTGTGGGTGACTCTGTCATCATGTTTTGTACTGGCGCTACCCAGCAGGCTTAACAACATGAGTCCTGTCATGGCTGGTCTCAAAGTTTCTTCAGAGAGAAGCTAGGGGCTAAAGCCCCTTTTTTTTTTGAAAAAAAAACCTAAAAGGAGTTAAAAATAAGTGGCTCTCCTATAGGTCTGTGTGTCAAATATATTTAATTGCCCATAACTTGCATATCTTCTGTTCTTCACATTATTGCAAAACCTGCTGCATTTCTTTGGTACAGTAGTTACTCAGGTTTTATCTTCTACAGAGACAAACTGTAATTTCTTTTATAGGGAAGGGAAAAAAAAAGTCTCATAACAGTGGAGGCAATTACAGGAGAAACAGTCAATGCCAGGAATAGGAGAAAGAGTTGCTGCGTTATTCAGGCAGAAACCTGGGAATAAGGAGTCCTGGAATGTACAGCAGTTCTGCCCCATACCTGTGTGAGTAATTCATTTAGGCTTGGCAGTAGAATGGAGAGATTTACATGGAAAATATTTTTTCTAATCCATCTCCGCTACCTGAAACTGCTATCATCTTGTTACTGGTAGTAATATCAGGTTTTTATACATCCAGATTATTCATATTGTATCACCACTTAGACTTATTTAAATACAACTGTGTAAATAAAGATCAAGAAATAATCAGCTACCAGAACATTCTTTAGAATTTTAGGTTCTGTGTATGGTTTATTTAGTTTATGGTTGAACACAAGACAAGTTTTCTATTAAAATGTGTAGGAATTTTCCTCATCTCTTTGAGGAGCTGCCATAAGAAATATATTATGGAATCTGAGAGCTTCAGCAGAAGTTTTGATAAACCATAGAGATCACTGGAATGTAGAGTACCAGCCATTTGAATGTTACATTTCACACTTGCCCTGCTGCTTTGGCTTATTTTTTTTGCTAAAAGATTCTTTTTTGTGTGTATGTTTCACAGCATCCTGGAAAGTATAACTCTGATTAACCTATACTCTCTTATGAGTGGATAAGATATGCTGTTCATAATGAATTGAGGTTTCAAGTGACACAATTTTTAAGCAACTGCATATCATTTTGTGCAATATGGGAACATAATCTGTTAGAGGATTTACATGGAATTGAGTAGAGTCGGTGTTAGTTGCCTGGAAGTGCCAGATTTCAGTATGTAAAGGTGAGCAACAAGAAACCCTAAATTTCAGTTTTAATGCAAAAAAAAAAGCTGAGTCAAAAAGTAATTAAAGAAATGTTTCATTCTAAAGAAACATTTTTTTGAATGTTTTGAATTCATTCCATGAATTATTTTTTCTTTTTTTTTTAATTCTGATTCATTGCAAAAATATTAAAAGTCAGATATCTTTTTCCCCCCAGAAAATGAAATGTACTCATCTTATTATTTATCTTTTTTAATACTAAAGAGACTCAAAGCATCCATTATAGGTTATATAAATGATAGTGTTTATATAAGTGTGAATAATAGTCTGTTTTTACCACTAGCAGTTTACAATTGAAATAGGTTGTATTGTCATATTATGTTAGCTGCCCCAAAAGTTCCAAACCCAAACATTTTTCCCCCATGGAAAGGAGATAATTGTGATCAAAGACAGGTACTTTCAAGGACAGTGCATACTCCACTGCTCAAGCAGGTCTACCATTTCCCACTCACGCTTGCAGACACAATTCCAATTATGTAGGGAGAACATTATATTCTAGGTCCAGAAAATAGTTCAGCAAAAGCAGGAATGTATGGTTTTCAGTGAGGTTTGCAGGAGCAACTGCCTTGCAGTGCAACATTGCTGTTAGAAAAATGAGGCAAATATCTCATGAGTAGTTAAAGGATTGGTAAAGTAGGGCTTCAGATCCATGACATTCATTAGCAGAGGCAGATAGAGTTTTTAAATGTGTTTTAATAAAATTGATGTAAAAATGGTTATGTATTTTGGCATACTGAATAGTTGTGTTAACATCTCTCCCTTATGTTTCAAAAATCCCAAAGAGTTGGAACCCCAAACTCTTATTAAGTATTAACAGAAAGAGAATGAATTTTTTGAGGAACCACTAGGCATTCCCAGTTTGTGTCAATAAAACAAGGAGCCACAGATGCTTAAACCTTCAGAAATTTGGTGTTGGATTTAGTTATGCCATTTTGGTGCCTTTAGAACCTTATGTCAGAAAAAGTCTTGATCTACTTTTATATGCAACTGTTGTTTATGTTTTTACTTCCAGTTTGATTTGCAGCATAAATAAGTTCTAAAATAAGGCTAGCCTGTACTGACAAGCTTTATGACAATGTTTTAAATATTTCTGTGGAGAAAAAAAAAAAAAAAAAAAAAGAAAGCCCCAAACAAACCACCACCCAAATGATAAATAAACAGACAATAGCTGTCAGTATTAGAAAGCTGTATCACTGAATTGAATTCAACATATCAAATTATCAGGTTTCTATTCAGTCTATAGGGATACCCTCTAATCATTTATTCATTTTTACTTCCAGACTTGTTTCCTCTCAATTGACAGGGAATGGCTGTATAAGGTTTAAAAAAAACAGACGCCTTCCCAAATGGACTTAAAACTGACAGATTTGAATTGCAGGCTATAGATTCTTGTGAAGTTTAGTTCTGATGACTGCATGGTCTGGCTCTACCTTTATAGGATCTCTGAGCTACTGAAAAAATAGTATAAATAACACAACCAGACTATAAAGTGCAAATGCTGTACAGTAGCCAAGACACACCTTAGTGCTGCCATGTAAATGTGGCTGTTCAAGCTGCCATCAGGAATCTTTCAGGAAATAGTGTTGTGGCTGAAAGAACAGCATTCACAGAGCCCTTTCTCTAAGGAGTGGCTGCTGCAAATACCGAGGTGAAACAAAACAAAATATTTTCTTCATAACCTAACATTAGCTATAGTTCAAATTTAACTATGAAATTAATCTGCTTTTTTTCTTATTTCCTAATTTTTTGTCCTTTGAAATTCATTCATTTAAGTAAACAACCATTCCTTTTTATTCCTGTTTTCCCCATATTTTTTTCATTTGTGTCATCCTTCAAAGCGAAGCAAGCCCCTCCAGTTTAGTTTAGAAATAAATCAATATCTTTCAAAAGTGCAAGGCATGTGCACTCAATGAAAACAGCAAAAAGGCTTCACTGCGGACAAGTCGAATGTTAAAACTTAATAAAAATGGGATGAAAAGATTAGTGTGAAAAACAGGCTGCTGAAGTTTCTAAAATAAAAGAAGTAATAATAAAAAGTTTTTCATATCCATCAAAAGCAAGAAACTTGCCAGTGAGTTTATGGGATTTACAAATGACCAAGATGTAAAAGAATCATACAAGGAAGATAATGTCATAGCAGAAAAGAAAAATGAATTCTTCATATCCATGTTCCCTGTGAAGATGGGAAATTTGGTTGTTTGTCTCTGTTTGAATGTCATTCTCAAAATGAAGCGTCAGCAGTGGAGATTTTAGACATATTGATAAAATATAACAAATTTTCAGGACCAGATGGTGTTTACCTAAGAGTCTAAAAGAAATTTAAACACATAATTACCAACTTAACTGTGATTTAAATCCTACTGCTTCAGTACAAGAAGTAGGGAAGTATAGGAGAAATAAAAATAGAGAAGAGGAAAGAAAAATGATGAAAAGGTAATGGGGAACAGGAAAGAGAGAAGAAGAGGGAACAGAGAAGAGGGAACAGAGAAGGAGAGGAGGGAAATTCCAAAAACGGAAGTACTAGGAAAGAAGGGGAATTTCCAAAGTATAAGGAAAGTTAAGGGAAGGGAAAGGAAATTCCAGAAAGGGAAGTCCCAAAAAGGCATGTTCCGCGAAGGGAAGGTTGCGGGAAGGGAAGGTTGCGGGAAGGTTGCAGGAAGGTTGCGGGAAGGTTGCGGGAAGGGAAGGGAAGGGAAGGGAAGGGAAGGGA